>BJBW01008876.1:0-45747 GCA_004320125.1 Scolopax mira
TTTTATTTTGCCCACCTGATGTTTATAGTCCTGTCTCTTTGTAGATGACCCTCGTTCATAAAAATCCTCTTAGGAACAGGTAGTTACTTTTATTCACAAGAAGGAAGGAAGTGCTCTAATGTTTATACTATGAACCTTTGAAATGCTGAATTTTAATAATTTCTGTTAAAAGTTTGTTCTCTCTGTTCCCAGCTGTGCTGTTCTCCTCCTCTCCTGGTGATGTGGTTGTTCTGTAGATGTTCCATTAGGGATTCTGGGGGGATCCTTCCCTAGTGGAAGGCCTCTTGCATATTTCTAGCACTTTTGAGAATTAAAAGATTTTAATCTTTCACAGTTATTTCCTTGGAAAGGTGACAGGCTGCATATGTATTTTCTCCAAACTGAAACTGACTGCTTGTTTTAAGTAATAGTGACTACTTTTAATATATGTTGTGTGTGGATTTAACACTTGCAGTGGCTTTGGTTTTCAGACTTTTGTCTGTGTTCTTTCCCGTTTTGGTAATTAAGAGTGCTATGTTCACTTTTGGTGCAGTTTTTCCTCATTTCTGCTTTGACAACCTCAAGTTTTGTTTCCATTTAGTATAGACTGTCCCATAGATGGTCTAGCGTTTACTTTAGTTTGGATGTTTATGGTACAAACTTTCAGTCTTGATGAAAGCAGCTCTTAAACCTTCCTCCCCTGCCCCCAAGGAAGAAAAGGAGCACAGAAGGCTCATTTTCTGAATATTTCTGAGTAAGTGGGAGTTAATTAAACACAGCTTACATCCTTTGTACATTTCTTCAATGCTGGTCAGTTAATGAACCTTGGCATCGTGCGTAAGGGCTGGTATAACTTTAGTCTTTTTCTCTAGAGCACTTTCTCCAGGACATACCTACCCTGACACACACAACCCCTTCCCGGTGGCTGCCAGACTGCACGCCCACCCTGGCACACACTTCAATCCTAGCTGGAGGCTTCCAGTGCTTTTCCAGCCTTCTCATCCCTGCCCACTGCATCTGTTTTCTCATCACTTGTGGGCAGCAGCACTTGTTTTATCATGTTCGATTTTGCGATATCCTTGCGTGACTGCTAAAAAACTTTTTCTGTTAACTCCCTAAATCCTGTTCACTAGAAGGGTGACGTGTACTGATGACTGTAGAGATGAAGGGCTGTTTCAAGTCCTGTGCTTTTTCTCTGATCCCGGCAGTTGCTCAGGGCTGTGTGGAGCTCCACAGGAATAAAAGCTAATTTGAGCAAAAAGGAAACAAACCTCCAATATGGATTTTACACATAATTTCAAATCAGGGACTGCTCGTTCCTCTGAGCTTTCCCAAGGAAAGCTGTAGAGGAATGTTTGAATGAACCCCACTGTAGTGCTCCGGGTGTTTTTCACTTTCTGAATGTCTTTGGATTGTTGTGATTGAAGTCTCTGGAATTCATTGTCTCCTACTCATACATATGGCTGTAATTCTGCTATTAATAGTGACAGGAAGTTGCTTGTTTTCTTACCTCTGAGTATATGGGTTAAGTGCATTTTTTTAGTGTAGCTCAGTAAAGAGCTGGCTGTTTCAGTGTTCTGAAAGGTGCCTGGGTGAGCACAGACGTTCAGACATGGTTCTCAACGGCTGCTGGTTGTGTCTGCATTATAGGGTGTGTGGTACAACAGACAGGGACTGGGCTTGGTACCAGCCCAGGTGAAGGCACCAGGGCCACGTCTTAGAACCTCTCAGAGATTGGCACAGGAGATTAGTGAGGAGAGACGGAGACCCTTTTCCTCACCCTACCCTCTTAAAACTGCTTGTCCCGTCTACAACGTTTGATAGCATCATGACAGATTCAGTTTCTGGGGACACGATCCAGAGCATATTTCAACGTCTGCTTGAGTTTGCCACTTGGTACTCACAGTTTTGAGTTTCCCAAGATACCAAGGCAGGAGTATTTGACTTCAGATGGCAGCCACTGTCGATTAAGGTTTGAAAGGCTCTTTGCTTTCCTTGAACTCTTGCTAGAGGAAAGCCCGGTTAGCTAAAGGGGTACTGCTGGATAAACTTTGAGTACAATTTTCACTTGATGGTTGGCATGAAATTGTAGCAGGAGCATATTTTGTTTAATATGATGTTCCTTTATGGTTCTTTGTGGCTCATCATCATGGTGCATGCAGGAAGATGTACAATTACATTGAAAGTGAAATTGATTTTTAGCTGCATGGGTAATATCCTTGTCTAACCTGAGGGGGAAAAAATCAGTACTTAACACCATACTTACTAGAAAGTTCATTAGTACCTGGAGTTATTAAAGCTGAAATCATTTTGGAAATCTGTTTTTAAAGGCATATGGAAGTGTGGATTAATATTTTTTTGAATGATAGATGAATGCATCCTTGAGGTGCAGGGAGCTGCTGCTCGTTTTTGGAGATCCTGTTAATCATGTGGTTCCCACCCCAAAGTCGTTCAGTCTTTTCTTCTCCCCAGCAAAGTGCTGGAACAAAACAAAACTCTGGGGTGTGTGGGAGGCCCCAGCTGGATGTGTGGGGTTGGGAATAGAGCAAATATCTGTCCTTACAGGGGAAGAAAGGAAAGCCTTTGATATAAATCTGTGCATTTAGCAGGCTCCTCCTGCTCATGTACATGAAGTTTTTTTTTTGCTTTTCATCTGAAGTTATTCTCACAAATTAGGTCATGTTATGCTCACCTGTATGAAAGCGAGAGGCAGAGGAAGAGTGTGGAGCCAGCCTCCTGAATAACACTCTGCTAAATGATATCCCATTTTGTATCATTTTATACCCAGGTTTAGAAAGCCCCATACTGCTGAAGGAAAAAAAAAGAAAAGGAGCTGCTGTTAGAAAGTAATTTACTTGCACTTTTTACTTTATTTGGATGGTTATGCTTGTATTGGTAAATAAGAGATTAGTCCCACAACCTGAAATCTCTTTGACTTCTACTTTTGACCAGTCTGCAAGGCGTTTTCTCTTAGGAAACACTGGTTTTGAGTTGTCCTCCCTGTCTACTAGAAAATGAAATGCATTCCTTAAGAAGAGGACGAGCAGATACATACTAATTTCTTTAATCTCTCGACTCCTTTTCGAAAGCAGCTTTTCACAGCTGTGTGTTTGGTTGGTATCAAGGGCTGATGGGCATCCCAAGGTTGAGGTTGGTCTTTGAGGAACCCTTTAATGAGATGCTTCCATCTGCTGCAGTACACGGGCACAGTGGGTTCAATGGCTTATTGCTTTCTGCCCCAGAGTGATATGTGTGCTTTGATCCCTCATCCTTGTTATTTAGCCAGAGGCTGGTGGCAGGGGCTACAGAAAGGTGCTGGGCTGTTGGAGTAAGCTTGGAGTGGAGAGGAGGCTCCTTGGTGATTGAAAAAGTATGAGCTGGAGAAAAAGATGGAGAAGGAACCAAAATTCAGGACTTGCTAAAATATAAAAAAACCCTGAGAGATGATCAGGAGGGTTCCTGTGTTCTGTGTGTACATATCCTGGAGTAGGGGGGGCCAACAAGTAATAATTTAATCTTCAAATTACTGTTTGCACAGCGCAAAGTGGATTTCTTGAGGGGAAAAGTGGTGACTGATATCTTTCCTTTTTTCTCCTTCTTGATAGAGTTACTTTTCTATTTTGACTCTTTTATTTTGGTTACTTTTGGCTGGGTGTAGCTCCCTCTAGAACCCACCAGTACTGCTTCTAAAGAAGCTAAAAAGGTATATACCAGGGAAGCAAACCTCTTCTCAACCATGAGGTTGTTGCCTCTGCAATGGCCCTGATCTTTGTAAGCCTGGGAAACCAAACCTGAACTTTTATGTACCGTGGTGCACTTTGCTTTTCTTGAGCAACCAGGTAGATTTTAATCCTTGTAGTCACTTTTCCTAGACTGTCTTCCAGGCCAATAATTGCATGCAAAGAGTGGTATCATAGAGGTGGTACAAGTGTAATCACGTCTGAAAGAATATACTTGTGAATTAATAGTCCCACATATTGGCACATGTTTAAATGTTATTAATTGTTATGGGAAACTGCATTACCTTAGAAAATGATCCTTATGTTTTAAATATGTTTTTACTTTTGGGGTGCAGACTGTGGGGCTCAGCGTCAGGTCAGCTGGTGGTGGGTAACTCACACAACCTGTGTCTAACTTGGCAGATACTGGATTGCATTTCCCAGGTGACTTGCTATAACTAAGAAGTTGAGGGGTTTTTATAATTTTCTCAGTTCTGGAGAGGGATAAGAGCATCTCTGAAGTTTGTTTGTGTTTGTTAAGCATACGCTCCCCGCCTCCACAAATCTTGCATTGGAGAGTAGTGTTGGTTTCCTAAGACCCAGAAGGTTAGGAGCTGGCTGTCTGCTACATTTCCACAACCCAGCTAAATAAAATACAAAAGATATAGTTAGTATCAAAGGTGAAAAGAGAGCTTTTGCAGTTTTAGCCGTCCTGGCTACTGAGTGGTGCAGCAAGGTTACAGTGGGATTGCAGGGAAGAAGGTTTGCCTCTCCTTTAGGCAAAAGTCCCACTGATTTCTCTGGGAACTTTGCTTTGTTAGAGACAGCTGCATATTTTACTAATTTTTTTTTTTTTTTTTTTTTAATTCTGGCAGTTTCCCTGTAGTACAGTCTGTCTTTCAGAACAAATGGTGTTTCTGTGCACGGACCTGCCTGGCAAGCAAGTGTCTGTGTACCCAGTGCGTCGGATGGGAGCTGCTAATAATGCCCCTGCAGCCCCCGTGATGGGCACCCAGCTCCCTTTAAGTGGATTTTACTGGACTCCTTAAATGGTGACACTAAAAAAAAATAAAATTCTCTTTGTGCTTTGCTGAGAACAGGCAGTACCGTATGGTTTGTTAGTTCCCTTTCTGCAGGTCGCCTTGCTGGGCATTTCGTTTTGTGTTGGGGCAGTCTGGGTTGTCTGAGGGTGATAGGGGCAGGTGGAAGTCCTTTTCTGTGAGTTCTTTGCCCATGAATCTGGGAGGAAATAGAGGAAGGTAACAGGAACGGAGAGGAGTGTGGGAGGAGCGGCCCCTGGGGTCTGTTGGGGGTTTTATTGACCGATTCCAGCATTTTCACTAACCCTATGAACTAGGTTATTCTCAGCGGGGCGAGGTGTGGCTTGAGGGCTGCTGCGGGGGGGAAGGATGAGATCCTGAGGAGAGTGGTCCCCCAGCCCCCTTCGCAGGGAATTGCAGACTGACGATGGCACAGGTCGGTCGCTGAGCCTTTCCCCCTCTGCCTGCTCCTTCCCAAGTGCCGACTCTTTCCTGGTCTCCTCTGCTTATCCTGAGCAGGGGGAAGTTCTCTGTTCCCCCTCCCGGGCTCTCCGACGGTGGCTTCCTTTCTGAGAGGGTGGCACCAAGCCTGGCATAGCCCGAGCCTTACATAACCTGGAGTGATGACTTGCTTTACTTCTTTAAAAGGAGGTGATGACGCCAGAGCTCTGCTTCCTTCAGACCCGCTGATTGGGCACAGGCACTGGCTGATCTCATGAAATGATGTGGTATTATAACTAGCTATCGTTTTGGGGTAGTTGTTCTTCCCCCCCCATCTTTTCTTCCTCCTTGCCCTTGATCTATTACGTATAACTGAATATAAAATAGAAGGATTTCTATGTGGTTAAGAACAGCCCACATCCATGGCTCTGCATTTTTTATATATATGTATATAGATTTTTTTCAAATGTGGTTCTTTTTTTTTTTTTTTTTCACCTGTAGCTACATGCTCTCTTTTCTTAAAGCTGCCACAAGGTGAGAGTAACATGAATGCACGGGGAGCAGGGTCAGTGAGCGAGCAGTTATTAACTGAACAAAGAATTGCTCCACGGAGAGGAAAAGTATCTTTTTTCTTCCTGCTTTTCTGATAGGCTTTGCAGGATATGGGGGTTGCGCTTTATTGCCCCAAACCTTGCTTTTCTCTTTTCACAAAGTAGCCAGGGAATCTGTAATGAAGGACAATAGCACTTAGTTCTTTGTCGCATTTTGTGCTTTTGCCCCCATGTCTGTTTTCAATAGTCAACTTTGTACCACACCTACGTATGGCTGTTAGATACCACACTGCATCATCTGCAACTTCTGAAACCATGACGAAATCACAAGGAAACTAATTAGCAAATTTGTAATGTGGTATTTTCCCCCTTGAACAGGTAAGGAGTGGCAAAGTGACTTTGGCAAGGTTACCTGATGAAGTCAAAATCCTCTTCTTTACATTTTAGACAGAGCCTCTTTTATTTTCAAATATATATTGGGGGAAACACTGCATTTTAGTATAAACTAAACAAGGGGTCCTTATTTTCATTTTTCCTTTCTTTATCTGGTATTGTGCTGTGTTTAACGACTGGTTAAATACAATGTGCCTGTAGCTATATTTTGTGCAAGTATAATATTACTAGTCAGGAAGCAGCAGCAAGTTTGGAAGGAGAGGGAGCAGTTTTAATTAATAAGAAGTATTCTTCAGATTTTAAAACACAGTATCAGGCAACAGTTAATCGCTTTATTTGTCATTTTAATTTCCAGCTTAGGCTTCAGAGAAAACTGCAACACTGAAGTGTTTGGCTCAATGCTTCTTGATGCAATACCCATTTTTAATTTAAATAATAGTAGTTTGTCCTACAGATGTTGAAAATGTCTTGTTCACGTTTTCTTCAACATGCAGTTCACTGACTCAGTCTCACAAAAATTCTAAGTAGGAGTCAGAAGACATTATTTTTACTTGCAAATGTGCAAATAGGAATGAGACAGGAGATAAAATCTTTTGGGGCTGGGTAACAGAAACTTCTGGTTTAAATCTCTGTCAAAACAAATTTTGCAATTAAAACACCTGTAGGTAATGTTCATCTATGTAAAATATTTAAATACCTGAATTGTTAGAAGCAATTTGAAAATGGCACTTTTGTGTACTTTTAGCTTGTGATTTATGTCACATTTGCACTTAGTTGAAAACCAGAATGAAATTAAAGTTGTACAAAATCACTCTTCATGTGGTGTGCATTGTGTCATCTTCACAATGATGAAGGCAGCAAGTTACAGGACGAGATGAGAATTGGTTTCTCGAATGTAGCTGGGATTGTAACTCAATGAATTTAACTCAGTAAGATGATGATAAATATCTATGATCTGAATCCTTCGACTTAAAAACATTATATCTTGTCTAATTGTCTAATAGCAGCTTGTTTTCTTCAATCCACTTAACCTCTGAATGCCTGGGATGGAAGTCTGAAGCAGTACATGCTTTGCCACAGTGATCATCTGAAAAGCATTTGCAGAAGGCAGCGTGTTTCATCACTACCTGTATTTGGTGTGATTAGATTTCCTTACATTACGTACAGCCTCCCACCCAGTTATGATTTAGATGAGCATAGGGAATGAAAATAAACCAAAATTTATATGAACACAAATAAAATGAGGAAAAAACAGATCGACCAAATTTTTACACCTTACAGTTCAGTCCAAAACTCACTGAAATCAGTAGAAAGACTCCTCTGATTTTCTGTGTTTGGTTTAGATCTTACTCAAAAGGAGTTTTTATTACAGTGTTTGTTTAAAAAGCAAATGGTTCTCAAAGCCCAGCAATACTCAGTTGCCAACAAATAGTGTTGTGGAGTTTGATTCTGTCCGAACTGTTTTAGGTTGATAAACACCAGCTATACCATAACCAACACAAACCCGATACTAGTGTGTTTTTTTTCCATGTTGCTAAAACAACACAGAAAACAGGACAGGGAAAGTAGCCTTCACAGTATTTGTGTGCGCTCCTGGCAGCTGATAATCAAGAGTGAAATTTGGCTGTCAAGCCTCGTTTGTGTTTAATAACTTGCAAACAATTCAGATTTGAAGGCAGCTTCTCTGCTTGTTGGTGGTCAGTGGGGTGTGCAGAGGCAGCTGGTGGATGTGCAGAAAGCTGTGGGATGGGGATAGGACTGTGCAGCCAGCATGGAGCAGTGGAAGCCAGGCATGAAAAGTCTTTTCTCTTCTGCAAGGTGGCCACGAGGGTGAACAGCACACAGGGCTATCGCTGGAGAGAAGGGAACCATCCCATCTTGCAGAGAACAAGAGGCTGGTGGTGCATTATGGATCCAGTGCTTCTCACCAGCACTGCACTTGGTGGGCTTGGATCAGGTCAACGTTGAGCAGTTATGGAGCTTCGTGGCCTGCAGAGCTCAGCGAGGGGAGCAGTGGGCTGAGAGAATCAGGCTCAAGGTGGATGGGAAGGGAGCGGGCATGGGGATAGGAAGAGCTACTCCAGCTTGAAGGGATGGGGAAGGAGATCACTTGTGATATGTATCTGGATATTTTGTTGAAACTTTTTAGTTGAACTGAAATTAGGTTGATTCTCTGCCAAGTCTCCAATGTTCTCTGCTGGACAGAGGAGGTAGTGTCCCTAAAAATTTTACTAACAAGTTTCTCTCATGGATAGGCAGATTTGGGTCTGAATTTTAACCCATGTGAATTTGCAGTGCTCAGGGATGCTGACATTGCTGCTGAAAAGACATGTTCTAAAGGGTCCTTATCCTGATACTGTATGAAAATACAAATCTTATAGGTTTTTTTTTTTTTTAACATGGGAATCTCCTATGTTGTTTTCAAGGGAACCTCTCAAGTGACAGCAGTTTCTTGAGAAGCCACTTCTTATGTAGAGCACAGTCGTACAATTGCAAAGAACCTGTGGGTTGAGCATGAGGCAGGTGAGGAATGACACCTGCAGGGGAGGGAGAACATTCCTCCTTACTGGCAAGGCTGGCCTCATAGGAGAGCTATTCATCTATAACAAGATTACCTTCCATGAGGAGATCATTTTATAAACTGTTTCTGGCAGATCTAATTCTTGGCTGTGAGAATTCATACCTATCATGGCTAACAGTGATGGCCTCACCAGTAGGTTCTTGTGAGTAGAAAAAGATGGAAAAATTCCTTTCCGTTTTGCACACTAAGGTGAAGAGGGAAATTCCCTTGTTACTATTCTGTGCAGAAGGACAGGTGTAGGTCGCCTGTTCCCCCTCATGTATTGAACTTCCATTTCCCTCATGCTTGACTGCTGTAATAAGCGTGCCTTGGAAAGCACCCACTTGTATTTACACAAATACATGTCTTTGAATGTTTGCTTCCCAGTTTCATAAATTTGTTAGGTCAGATGCTGAGGTCATGTTTGGTTATTTATTCCAACCCTACAAAGTCCTTATAAGGCCTGCTTCGAGATCCTCAGCTATGAATTTTTCTTAATATATTTGTCCCTCTTTTCCCCCTTGATAAATACTGGATGTTTTTATGCACTAGCTGGGCTATTTGAATCTGTGTCATAGGTGAAAGGCTGTCTTGTTAGCAAGCCTCTTAATTTTAATAGAGTTCATCTTTTCTTTGGTAAAATTTATATGACCCTAATTATGAAAATAGCACCTTGGGCTTGTTTGAAAGCTGTGATGTACCCTGCAGCAGAGAGGCTGTTTTGACTCTAGCATTCACTGTGCTCTGCCACCCTCTGGAACAAAAGGTCTAATGAAAATGTCTGGAGTCACTCACAGGGTAACAGGGCTCTGCCCTGCCTGGGTTTGAAGATCTCTAGATCAACCTTTGCTGCTACAAGTGCAGCAAGTTGTGCCCTGCAGATCTGTGCCAGAACTCTTCAGACACAGCCTGCTTTGGGCTGCTCGTGCCCGTCCTGGTTTTTCCCAACTCTCGTTTGCCACTTGTTTCAAGCAAAGGGCAGATTTCATTACGTGGAGAAATGTTTGCTGGGAGCGAGCTGATTTCAGTCCATGTCTATCAGCTCAGGTTTGCTGTTCGTTACTGGCTTTGGGTATGCCTGGGAAGGGAACCAGGCATGGAAAAAGTCTCTGTAGCACTGAAGGAGGCCGGGCATGATTTTTAGCCTTTAGGGGTTTAAAGTGCTTATTCTCTCCTGTACTTACTTATTCTTTCCTGTACCTGTCCTGCTGGTGCAGATGGATGATGGGGAGGAACGCTTGCTTAGAATAAGCTTGCACTCCACACGTTTCACTGAATTTCACTGAATTTTTAGAGTTGGAAGGGATCGTAGAGATCATCTGGTCCAACTCCTCTGCTGAAGCAGGATTGCCCAGAGCTAGAGCATGTCACTCAGGAGGGCATCCAGGTGGCTCTTGAAAACCTCCAAAGAAGGGGACTCCACAACCTCCCTGGGCAGCCTGTTCAGGGCTCCTCACCCTCACTGGGAAGCAGTTTTTTCTCATATTTGAGTGGAACTTCCCATGTTCCAGCTTGAGCTCGCTGCCCCTCGTTCTCTCACTGGCAACCACTGAAAAGAGTCTGGCTCCCTTCTCCTTCAACCCACCCTTTAGATACTTATAGGCGTTAATAAGGTCTCCCCTCAGCTTTCTCTTCTCCAGGCTAAAGAGTCCCATCTCTCTCAGCCTTTCTTCATAAGGGAGAAAGGTTCTGAAAGGTTGTTTCCTAAAAACTGGGAAATCTCATTCATAGTGTATTTGCTGCACTGAGAGCCTTCTGCAGGTGAGCGGTGCTGGACGAGCTGCTGGCTTAACGAAGCCAACTAGGGGATGCTCTGTTGCCTGTTAACTCTGCAAACAGGTTACCAGCTCCCAAGGAATTGCTCAGGTTTCAGTCTCTTTTCTCTGGGTTCCGTGGAAGTTAGCAGGCATCACGCAAATAGTTCATAAAAAAATCACAGGTACCAAGATTCTTTTCAAAGCCCAAAAGTCTGTACTTCTTTTTTGTGACTTGTTCCCCTCCCTCTTTTCCTTTTGTGCTGTGAAACTTGTGAGTGGGGTTATGGTCCCGTGTGTCCCCTGCTCCGCTCGCCCTGTTGTCTGTTGGGATTCCCCTTGCGCGGGGCCCCGCCGGAGCCGGAATGGTTATGTAAGGATTTTTATTTTATTCTCAGTCTTGGTCTCTGCCACTAGTTGAACTGGATCACGGGCTGCCTGAATGGGATCTGATCCGAACAGCGTGCAGCTCCGCCGCTGGAGAGAGAGAGAGAGAGAGAGAGAGACCTCCCCCATACACACCCACTCACCCTCCCTGCTCTTCTTCTCTCTTTTAAAACTCTCTTTTCCCACCCGTAACCGAGGTTTCTCCCGCTGATCGGGAACACGTACCGAAGCCAAACGGGCCGGGCAAGTGCGGCTCCAGGCATCGGTCCCCAGCCGGAGCGGCAGCGACCTCCGGCAGGGCTGTGTTGTGTGACTCTCCGAGCAGGGGAGGAGATAGTGACAATTTTTATTTAGGCTGAACACGAGGCATATTTAACTCGTTACATAAGAGTGACCCCGGTCCGTCTCGGCTGGGCACAGGGAGGATATATGCGTGCTGATTCCCGTCACGCCGGCTGGGTGGATTCAAGCACTAGGAGCTATTTACCAAAGTTATTTTCAGAAACCTTAAGGGCAGGTTTCCCTGCCTGTCCCCTGGACTGTTTTATCAGGAGGCATTTCCCCGCTCGCGAGCTGAACGGCCAGTGAGAGCGGATTTGGTGCTGGCTGGGCTGTGGGCAGAGATAAGGAGTTGTCGGGAGGGACTGGAAACTTTTGTCCTGAAGACCCCGAGACGAGAATAGCAGAAGGGCTGAGAGCGTGTGGCCACATTGAACAAGTGCTGGGGCAGAGGTCTGGCCTCTGCGCACTGAGCAGCATGTTACTCTTGGATGAGTCTCAGCAGTTTCCAGGTAGGACACAGGTTGGTTTTTTGTGGGTTGATTTCCCCCCACCCCCAGTTTTCTTTTCCTCTTGCTTCCCTGTTACAAGCCATTAATTCTCCCACCCCTGTGCTGGGACACCCCACTCAGTGGCTGGCAAAGTGCATCAGGAACAGAGGCTCCTCTGTGGGGCTCAGGTTTTAATTTGCTACCTACCGAGCAGGGATAGAAGTAGTTGAATTTTCAGAATCTTGCAGTGCTTGTTGATTTGATGGAGGGGATATGAGAAGGAAGCTTTTTCTTTGTGCTTTTAATTCTGAAGGCTTCGGTGATGTGACATTCTGGGTCTGGCTGTTATTGTTTGTGCTGCTGTCGTATTATAATGCTGCAAAAGTAATTTTTAGCAAGAGAAGAGGCAGTTGTTAATATCAATATGATTTTATTTCCAGTGTCCTCTTTCCCTTCAACTTTTTGTGTATACTTTCCCCCAACATCCTCCTTGATAAGAGTTTTGAAAGCTTCTTTTGTCAGTGAAATATCTGGTGACTTGCTGACCGGGCAACAGGCTGGGCACCAGGCAGAGCTGATGGTGCTTACTCTGGATTCCCTAATTAGTGCCTAATAAACTAAGAACTACATGGCTCTTCCCCTCTTCCCAAATGGAAGATACTGGTGAAACCCTAACATGAATTTACAGTTTGGGGATTGCTGCAACTTAATTTGCTTGCTGGTGAAAGGATGTTATGTATTGGACAAAAAACTTTGTTTAGATTTGAAGAACTTTCTAAATTTATAATTTAACTTGTTGCTTTGTGATCAGGTGCTTGGGGACATGAAGGTTCTTCCAACTTGTTCACCTGTCAAATACCTCCAAAGTTCATGCCACCAACTTAATAGGCTGGTCAAAAATGGTCCCCAGGAGCTTCATCTCTGGCTTCCTGGTTTATTAGAGGAGTCCAGTGCAGTGTGGTCTTCATGAGTTTTTATGGAAGTAAGTCGTGCAGTATTTGCTGTCCATTAGTGCCAGCGTGAATTCTAGAAGAAAAAACCCACATAAATCCATCTTTTCCTGCTTTCTTGTTGTGTTGACAATCTTTGGTTGTGTTGGCAGGACAAAGAAGCTAATTCTGGGAGAGTGTGAACTGAGAAGAAAAAGGAATTATGATACAAAATGAGTTTGGATAAATGAGGAATCTGGGTGATACAAGCAGCTTATGTAACTCAGTCTAGATAATAGGTATAAAAAGAGAAGACGGGGAGGGGAATATGCTTTTGGAAACGAGAGTGTAGGTCATGGATGGAGGAAGAATGCAAGGTTAGAGGCCTTCCAAAAAATTTGTCTGGAAAGGTATTTTGGGGTCATTTGTAGAGATATAAGAGAGCAAGAGAGCAACACACTCCTCCTTGTACAGGATTGCTCGTCAAATTATAAGATCTGGGGCAAGGTTTATCACAGTCTTCTCTGCCAATGGGAAAATTATCTGTTTGAGGAAGCATTTGTAACTCATCTAATGTGGTTCTGCTGGTGGAACCAGGAGGGTCTCTGTCCCACTTCTCCATAGCCGCCTTCTTGTCTCCAGAGAGGATGATAAAACTGCACAAGGTCACAGAGCGACTCTGGAGCAGAACTGACACACCATCTTCTTCCCTGCCTTTGGGCTTCAACCACTGGGCAGTGTTTCTTTTCCTCTCTTGTTTATTTGGCTTTTTCTCACTCCAGGGGCCTGAACACTTCTTTGGGGGCTTCAGAGTAGAAAGCGCTTGTATACGCAGTGCTATGCTATCTGTTTAGTAATTATTAATGTTTCTAGAAAGCTAGAGAAGATTTTAATTATTTTTATGGTAGCACCTACTAACTAGTAAATCGAGGTTTGTTGCAGTGCACTACCTGTTCCCCTGCCGCTCTGCAACAAAAATGTCTCTTATTTAAAGAGCCCTGTCTCCTCCCCATATATACACATGTGCTTCTTTTTTGACCATGGAGGTAGTTGTAATTTTAGCAATCTTATGAAAGAACCAGTGCTTGGGGTTTTTTTCAGGCTGTAATGTGCTCAGCTTTTGGAGTATTAATGTATTTTGGATGGGGGTGTCCTTGTGACATTGTGGCTTCAATTTGTGCTTCCATCTGTTCGCCATGGACAACTTTGCAGCCCTTTGTCAAACTCCTTTAGCAGCACACAAAGCAGTATTTTGAAAAGTAGAAACAGATTGTTCTTTGAGTGATGGTGTTTCATCCTCATCTTACTAGCTTTCTCCAGTGCTCTCAGTCACTTTTCTGGCTGCACTTGATGGGAGAAGTGCCAGTGGAATGTGGTGGCACACAGGCTCAAACTTAACAATTTGCATTTTTCTCCCAAGTGATGCCTCCCTCATTAAATAGAGTCCTTGAAAATTCCTCTGAAATTACTTTAGAGGCTGAAGCAGAAAAAGGGAATGCAGCTGAAGTTCTGTGCTTTGTTACAGTTCTAAAAAAATCCACAACTACATTTTGTTTCTCCAAGTAGGAAATTATATTTAAGGAGAGGAAAGAGAGCCTGTTGATTGGAGCTTAGGACAGGGAGCCAACAACTTGGGAGAGCTGCTCAGCACTGGTGCCTACCTGATTTCTTTGACTTAGTTTCCTCCTCTGCAAGATGGACAGGAGGGTGTTTCACAGGTTATTGTGAGGACCGTGTCATGCTTGGGAACTCCTTTGACACTGAACTAGAGTGCAAATGCCAGGTATTATCATTTTGAAATCTCTTCTCTCATATACCATTGCCATCATGAGCAACAACAAAGGAGCACTCAGATGCTTTAAACTGGGATTATTTCCCATGCTGCTCTTTTAAAATAGGAGTGGGTATCAGGTCTCTTCTCCCCCCTCCCAGTTAACAGATCCTGAACCAAGCTCCGGTGAGGGCCTGAGGTAGAGATTAAAGTTTGGTTTGTGCTTGTTGTTTGTTTGCCATTTTGGTGGCCTTGGAAGCGTGTGGCAACAATAATCCCTTCTTTGTTGTTTCTCATTGCTGGGAGGGTATCCTGGTATAAAGCTAATACCACAACTCACAGCTACCTAGTGTAAACTGGTGCTTATGTAATCATTGCATAATGCAGAGCTCCCCAGCTCGTCCTCCTTTCTCCGTCCCTCATTTATTCCGAGAAGAGTCACCCGAGCAGGATTCACTGTGCTGGGAACACGTCAAGCCTCTCCGTGTGCCCCTCTCTCCTGAAGCTGGGAGGGGAAATTTATCTTTGCTACCCAAATCAATATTTGTCCACTTTAACAGAATAGAGCAGAGTATTATTATTTTTTTTTAAAAAAAGTTTTGAACTATTGTGAAAATGAATAAGGTCTGATGGTTAAATCTGGTTACTTGTGCTTTAGATCCCTTTTTTGTAATCTGGCTGGCAAAACTATATTCTGGGTTACTAGTTAACTGGGCTAACCAGAAAGGGGAGGTTTCGTTTCCCTCCTGCATTAAGCTTGTTGAAAACTTCCCGGCACTGGAGCCTGAAACGCTTCCTGACTCCGGTGCAGTGATTTTATGTAACTCCGTTGCTGTCGCGCACCCCCGGCTAAAGGACAAATGTAACCCATCCCTGCTGCACTCCCCACCTTCACGGGTGCGTTTCCTGGCTTTGTTTCCCTGCCTTGGTTTGTGCCAGCAGTGTCAGCACGAGGTGGGGGGGGGGCAGGGGGGGGATCTTGCGAGGAGGAGGGCAGTTTACATTTCAGGCTTGAGGACCTTTATTGAGAACAGTCATTTTGATTCTATATCTAGAAGAGGGATGCCAGGTAGCAGTGTTCTGCATTTCTCCAGGTCTTGCCACCTCGAAACGCTATGAAAATATTTGATTTGAAATTTCATGGTGCTCCTTTGAGTGTGTCAGAGCTGGAAAGGGACACGAGATTGCCCGGTGCTCTGGCATAACCATCAACTTTTCCTCCGTGCTTTGAGAGGGGGAGCAAGCCAAGGGGCACCCCACCTGGGCTGCATTTTGGGGTCTCGGAGGGGCTGGGTGCAGCTGCCTGGACACGGGGCTGCCGGAGCAGCTACCGGTGACATGGTGGCCGGTGGCTGCCAGCCCATGCCATACAGGGGTTGTATAAGTGCTCTTTGGTGTTTATGTAACCTGGGTCTCGGCATCCACAGAGCGTTGAGGCACAGCCAGAACAAGAGCTCTTGGGTATTTGGGGCCTGGTTCTGCTTGCATAATCCCAGGGCTAGAAGATATATTGTCTGTCACCGAAGTTGGCTGTTTGATGTTTCAGTTCTTGGCTGCTTGCTTTCCCTTTGGTTGTTGGGTGGTACCTTCCTTGTTCCTGCCCTTCACTTTTGCTCCTGAAGGATTCCTTGAGGCCAGGAGAGGGGCTTTATTCTGCAGCATAACCTCATCAATAAGTGATACCCTGAAAGACCTCTGAAGGAAAAAAGAAGGGCAGTTCGGCCTTATAATTTGTCTTTTAAGGTTTTCCATCGATTTGGGGCTTACTTCCTGGGGTAAGGAGCCTAGAGATGGGTTTGGCTTTTGTGTGTTGCTGGTCAGGCTCCCTCCCTGTGCTCTGGCTCACACGGGCTGCCCGTGCTGGTGGTGTGTTTTCTTCAGAGCTCATTTCACCTCTCTCCCCTCTGGCCCTGGGCTGGGGATGGAGGCAGCCTGCCATCTCTCGCCAGCAGCCTGCAAGGTTGCACACAGGTGTCTTGAACCCAGAGCGCTGGGTCACTTTGTGTTACTTGGACTTCAAGCAGTGCTGTTTGTTACACCGATGTGACAGTCTCGGTGCCCGGTTCCAGTGAGGAGTCTGAGGTGGTTAACCCCTGAAGACGTTAGAGCCGACCTACGTGCCGTTTGACAGGCGAGGGAAGCTTCCCCTGGGAGCCCGCGAGCTCTGGGGCTGGGCAGGCTCGGCCAGAAAGATGCCAGTGTGTCTCACAGTGTGGCTGTGACTCAGCAGGACACCAGCCATTGCAGCCCGTGGCCAGCACACAGAGAGGGGCTGCGAGCTGTGGGTCCTGCTTGCCCCAGGCACACAGCATGGCGGCCCTCCTGCAAACTCCCCGACCAGGAGAGGACATCCAGGAGGGGCAGCTGGACGAGTGCAGGAGCACCCCCAGTTCATGCCAGAGACCTCTGGTGTAGACAAAAGGCTGATCCCAGCCCGGCGTTGTCAGCCAGTGGGTGGCCACTGGGGGCTGGCGAGGGCCGAGAGGCGGCCGGCCTGCTGGGCCCCGGCGAGCGGGCGCTGCGGTGCGGGGGGGTAGGTGTGCCGGTTTATATAATCCTTACATAATTAGGGCTTTGTTAAGCAGTTGTGGCTGGGAGGGGCGTCCTGCCTCCCAAGACTGAGCCCGATTATTTTTTCTCTGAGAACAAAATCATGCTGCTAATTAGCTGCCCTGATAGCGGCTGCAGGGAGTAGCCACAGCCTTGAGTCCTCAGAGGGGCTGCATCCCCCTCCGACCCCCCTTTCCTGGTACGGATGGGCGTCAAGTCCCGGGAAGGGGCTTTGTGGCTCTCCTGGGTGTTGCAGCAGGTGGGACGTGGAGGAAGGGAACCTGAGCTGCCCTCTTGCTTTCGCCTCCTTGAGGGGTCTCGCAAGGAATTTCCTGCCTCCAGCTTTGGGGCGCTTGAGGGTTTTCATAAAGCTGCCTCTGCGAGAGGGTGCTCTGTGCAGACACCTCTCCTCCCTCCTTGCATGACATCCGGGCAACAGCTGCACAAATTGCACTCAGAGAAAGAATATTCTGAAGATATTTAATTTATTTTGCACTTCAGCTGAATTCAGGATGAGCTAGAGTACTCTGGCTGTTGTCAGCTGCTGAGATGATGGCTGTGCTGCAGTTAGAGAACTGCTGTTCCTCTGGTGCCCAGTTGAACTATGCCATCACCTACACACTTCTCCAGTGCCCAGTGCTCGGGGGGAAACATCCCACAACCCCAGAGAGAACATCTGCCAGCCTGTTGCTTCTCTAGCCCTTGGCACAGTTGTAGTTCAGTGTGTCAGCGGGTGCGAGCGCTGCAGCTGGAGCTGTGCAATTAAATCTTTCTTGTGCCGTCCCTCAGTGCTCCTCCCATTCTTGCTTTGACAGCTCAGTACCGGCTGTAGTAGGACTAGCTAGTACTAGCTAGTCTCTGACAAGCTGTTGCCCACAAACTGCATGGGAGTATCCCTGCAATAATATTAAACTGCTCCTTGCTCTTTGTGCAGGACAAAAGAGAGCTCCCTAAGCAAGAATTAACTCCTCAGTGCTCTGCATGCAGCTACTACCTTCCTCACCGTGCACGCACACCCCTGTCTTCAGGGTAGGAAATAATGCCTAAAGACTCAGCAAAATATTGCTATTTAGCATCCTGAGTTTCCATAGTGAAATGATTATAGAAATAAACAAATGTCTGGTTTTCAGTGGCATGCCTTCCCTGGGGGCATTTGAGTTATCCTGGCAGAAGCTGGCTTCCTAGGAGGAGGGTGAACCTCTAGCTAGCCACACCAACCAGCTAGGAACTGAGAAGGCAAGCAAGTAATCATCTTACACAGTGTTCTGTCTACTGAGGGCTCTCTTGCACCTTCTTGTGCAACAGCCCTAGATCAGGGAACCTTATGTCTTATTCTGAATGGCAACTTCTCTACTCCTAGGAGTGTTGGAGCATTGCTAGAGCTGTGGATGTTTGCTTGTGTTTGCACAGATGCTTGGATTTATTGAGGTTTGCCTTGGAGCATGGAGATTGAATGCAGCTGTAACACCTCAGTGTTGGGAAGTTAGTTAAAGAAATCTCACATCCCAAAAAATGTACCTGCTGCTTCATGACACTTCACAGAGACCTGAGCCCCCTTGCAGAACAGGCTCTATGTGTCAAGAGCAATTCACTGCTGAATCCAAGATGCTAGGCAATATTCCCCAGGCTGCATCCCATGCTGTTTCATAGGAAGTTTGTGAGTGTTTTGCAGGAGGACATGATGCGGTGGATTTTATAAGCTTGGGTGCAATAAGAAGTACTCACTGTGGGGATAAATCCTTTGCTGTATTATGCATCGTGAGTCACACCTGTGTGCAGTGTTTAGGGGCAGCTCTGGCAGTCACACCACAGGGAGCATCTGAAGCAGAGTTACACAGAGCAGTCACGACTCTTTTCCTTGCAGAGACTTCTAAACTATAATACACAAGTGTCGGTCAAGAAGCCAAACACCTCCTCCTGCCTGTAGGTACAGCTGGGGGTGGTAGTTGCTGCTGCTGAGTGAGCAGAGAAAACTGGCAACCCCTGGTCTACAGCATGAACCAGAGCGGTGCTGTAATGCTTTTGATAGTGCAGGCACACTTTAAACCTCCATGAAGTGCATGAGAAAAGGTAGTTGTGTCCCTCCTGGTGTTCAGGGTACCTTGCAGGAGAGAGTGCTTGGGTGTGTGCAGGTGTCCATCACTGAGGACCAGTGGGAACTGCTTAGGGACTTCTCAGGTGGAGAGCTGGAACCTACCTGAAGGAGCAGCTGCTTGAAGAACCCATTGATGCTATCACAGCTGCCCTCAGGAGACCCTTTTTCTAGATCTGATGCCTATTCTGGTGAGCACAGTGCAAAACGTGCGACAGAGCTGGTGTGAACCCAGCAGTTGGTG
The DNA here is from genome assembly GCA_004320125.1 of Scolopax mira. Taxonomy (NCBI): domain Eukaryota; kingdom Metazoa; phylum Chordata; class Aves; order Charadriiformes; family Scolopacidae; genus Scolopax; species Scolopax mira. The sequence goes on from BJBW01008876.1 coordinate 19,181, forward strand.
TTCTGGCTGATTCTCAACACCCACCACGTGTAAGCATGGGAAGGGAGGGGTTTACATCCTCTTTGGTGATCACAACAGATCCATGTGGACCTGGGCCTGCCCTTTTGCCCAGCTGTGCTTGGGCATAAGTGGCTGATCTCCCTGTGCAAGGCTGTGCCAGGCTGTCACCCATGGGCTGGTGGCAATGCTTTTCTCATTGGAGCAAGGTGAATAACTGCCCAGGTCTTCCTAGAGTGCGCTGACACCGTGAGCCTGATCGGGCAATTGTCAACATGCAAACATGGGTGGTGAATTTTTGTGTTGTGTAAAAAGCTACTTGTATAGCCGTGTCAGAGCAGCATGTTGAGCTCCTGTTACAAAACCATAATTGCATTTCTGTTGTAGATGTAGGCTTGGCAGAATCGGGACAGGAATTATTCCATTGATTACCTGATGGGACCTGTTCAGCGAGGCTGTTCCCACACTCCCTCCAACTCAAAGGCCAAACCTGTTCTTGTATAAAATAGGTTTTTGTGTGTATGGTTATTGTTTGTTAATGTGTTTCTGTCCCAGTGTGGGTCCCAGTTGCACAGCATGGAGTTTGCCACACTGGAGTGCAGCCACATGGGTGCAGCGGGGAGTCTCGCTTCTCATATGTGGTAAGATTCGGACTGTGTACTAAACAATCAGGAGTTTTAATACAAAATAGCAGCAAAACAATCCCTGTGAGTAACTGCCAGCTCGTGTCACAGGTGTGGTGGGAGCTGTTGCATGGTTAGATGGAAGTGACTTGTGATTTTATCATTGTGTTAGTTAAGCTTTGTGAAAAGCTTTAGTCAGTGTAGTGGCAAGGATAGGACCAGCCTCAGGAATTTCTGGATTCCTCTGAATTCCGCTGGGACTGAATCAGTGTGATGTTTGGTAATGTTGCTGGTGTAGAAGAGATCTCAGTATCTAGATGTGAATGTGTCAGGAATGTGGGCTGAGGCACAGATTGTGTTCCTCACCTCAGAACTTGTATTGGCAGGACAAACACCAGCCTGAGCAGACATGGCTGTGGTGGATGAGGGCCTGTACTGAGTGCAGGGCCAAATTTGCCACTAGGTTTTAGGCTTCAGGCTTCTGCTTAGATGAGAATTATCTTTTAAAAACAACCCGCCTGACCCAGCTGTGTGTATGTTTCACCGGAGCTTGCATTACACATGATTAAGAGGAAAGAAAAGTAAAATGCAGAGGTGGAATGAGTATACACAGGGATTGTACAACAAATATGAAAACACACCGAGGAGACACACAATGGCCTCGCCTTTGGGTTGCTGAGCCTTTGGATTTTGTTAGCATCACCCTCGTCCTGAAGGCACCCTTTCCTGGCACGGTATGGGTGGCAGAGTAACTGCCAAAGGAGGTGACGTGGGTAATTGCCGGGGTGCGGGGAGAGAAGTGCTTCCTCTTCCAAACAAGCATGACTTTGTGCTCTCTGGTGCTTTGTCAAGGTCCCCTGGGCCCAGGGTGAGATGGCAGCAGTGTAACCATGGCAGTGTTTGTCTCCAGGATAGTCACTGGTTTAATGACTCATCCCGGAGAATGTGGTCACGTGTGCAGCCTCCCTGTGTCCCTTTGCCCTATTTCATCCAGCCTTTTGATCTAGTTGGATAACCAGGAGTCAAGAGGGGTCGGGGGAAGGAAACGGTGTGAGAGAATTGCAGGTAATGTGACCAAAATGTGTCTGCAGCTCAAATAGCAGAGCTCTTGTCTGGGAAGCCTGGGAAACTGGGTTTATTCCCAGCACAGTTCTCTGTCTGCAAGTGAATGTGATGCCTGATGTCTGAGGTTATAAATTTAAGGAGACGTGGTGGGAGGACTGGGCTCCAAGGCCGTGGCTGTGGTGGGAGAACTGTAGCAGCAAACCCCTTTGCAATTACGGTTTTGCTTTCCTGTGTGCATCGTGAGCTCTGTTTCACCACGTAAGTTGTGGATACCTGTTTTTCTAGTATGTGTAGGACTTGTTGGGACTGATGTTCACAGAAATGTTTGAGCTGCTCTACTGCTGCTATTGGTCCATGGTGGGGTTGTGCTCTGAGGTCCCAAATGGATTCTGAGACAGACTTCGGGCAATCACTAGGGCAGGTCTGGTGGGATGCCTGGAGAGGAAGCTTGCAGAGTTGCTTCTTTTGACCAACGTGTGAACCTAGTTCTTGTCATCTCTATTGTAAGAGGTGATATTGGTGGTGAGGTTAATTTAAAAGGAAGTGCCTGTACATGCAACGTGCTGTACTGAAGCATCCTTCATTTAAGCTCCCAGCTTTTTGAGAAAGGTTGCTCTTTGTCTCCAGATCTCATGGAGTTACAATGTGATGCTCGTTGGTTCTCTATTACTTCATCTGCCACATTTTTCTGCGCTGATGTCTTCTTTCCTTCAAAGTTCTGTCTTAAGTGTCATTTCAGTTCAGTCATTAGCTCAGATACACAGTATAGGCAAGAAAGCTGGTTATGAGATGTGGTTCAGGGTATCTCTTTGCCTGACACAAGGGGACAAAAGGCTTCAAAGAAGCTATTACAAGGCTTGTCAGAAACAGTTTACTTCAAGGGAAGCTTTTGAACAGAAACATTTCCTTTCTGTGCTCTACAAGCATTAGCTTGGTCACTGACAGCCTGTTGAAGAGCAAAATGTCACATAGAACAAGGTGTCATTTCACATAGTGCTTTAAGACTGAATTCAGACATTAATACACATCTGAAAATAGGAGAACATAGTGAAAAAGGAGTACATGTGGTTTACAATGTAGAAAGAGTATTGCTGCTTACTTTTTGCTTTTAAAAAGCTGCCAGAAGTTACCATTTAAATCATGAGAGTGGAGCCTGGTGATAAAACCACCGGGCTGCTGCTAAGCCATGACCCCATGTTTGAACCCAATAACCTCTTGTATGTTCTGTTAACTTGGAAGATGGTTACACAGGTGTCAGATAAATAAATGGAAATTTCTGCCCCACTGTTGTGAAACAAAGAAAACCAGATTTCAGTTCCTGGTTTTAATTGCAGCTTGTTGGGCCCCTGTAGGAAAATAGGCCCTTAGGGGCAGCATTTGCTCTGAGTGGACTGAAATAATTTTGACTTGTTTTCTTGTCAGGACACTTTTGGGCTGTGTTGAGTGGTGTTACCCTTAGCTTTCACTGGGAACTGACCCTCCAACCCTAAAACTTTCTAACGCTTTTTGAGTGGCACTGGTCGGAAAGGACCCTGGTTTTGACCCTCAGAAAACCATGCTTGCAAACGAGGGAGAATAGGGATTGTTGTTTCCCATTCAGCTCAAATTCTGATGAAAAGCCAGCTGCCAGCCTGGCCCAGTTCTCATGTCGTTTCCTCCTTGTCTTTTCAGACCAACCCCAGGAAGCTGTGTTCAGCGGTGACCATGTTGAACACGCGGAGGATGGAGAATGGCAGCGCTCGACTTCAACTACCTCATCTCAGAGTGAGCGGGCAGAGCGACTCTTGCAGAACCAGCACAAGAGCCTGGCCTCTGAGGACACCAAAAAGAAGAGGGCTCAGAAACCGTCTCACATGCGGAGGAACATAAGGTAAGGGGCAGCAGGCAGGACAGAAAGAGTTAGGGTCCTATATAGCCTTTTGGGTAAAAATGGAGTCTCTGGACTGAGCTACATTTTGCCGCTGCTGGCAAACCAGATGGCTTTTCTTTTCCAAAACCTTAGGATTTTGCCAGTGGGAGTAGTATGATCTCAGACTGGAGTGCTGCATGTGGGTGCAGACTTGTTTGGATTTCAGAAGAGTGAATATTTGGTTTGGAATATATTGCAAAAATTGTGTTCTTGCTGCTGGCTTTTAAGACGCATAATTGAAAACCAGCACCACCGTTAAGTGAAAATCCAGTTTTGGATATCTGTTTATGAGGATCCTATTGCAAACAGCCTAAAATACAGTCCTTCTTTCTACTATCCTGGGTATTTGTTGGCAGGAATGTGGATGCTCTGGCTGGTGACTGAAATGTTGGAAATCAATTTCACCTCAATTTTATAAAGCATGAATTGTTTGATTGTGTAAGTCATCACATGTATTCTGGGACAGGTTCTGAGGTGGTAATTCACTATGAAATTTTGTTCAAGGGGATCTAAAATGCTCAGAGGAGTCATAATGGAGCAGGAACTCCTGTGACAGCAAGTGGCTCTTTTGCCCTGTATGTAACATGCTGGTGGTCTTTGGTTCATATTTAAGCTTGTGCTGATTAATTTTCTTAAAGCTGAAGGAGTGAGCATTGAGTGGGCCTTAGAAACTGAGACTTTGTTAGGATGGAGGAGAGATGTCCCTGCAGTGTGGGGTTGGGTGTATTTAAAGGCTAGTTTGAGGGAGCTGGTTTTTAACACTGCCTGTACTGCATCTCTCCTCTGGCAAAAGAGCCTTAATTTCCAGGGCTGCATAGGAAACTAAAGTGGGGGAAAAGCAACTTTTGGAAGTAATGAAAGTTACCTGTATAAGTGAGGTTCTTTGAGAGTGTCATTCAAAACAATTGTTAAAACTTTTAGAGAACTTGTTCCTGAAAATAATATATCAGAGGAGAATCAGGGTGATGGCTTTTTGTGGGGCTGTTGATGCCTTTTCTTCCCATATATCTTCTTTGCTTGACTTTGTACATTTTCTGTTTATAAACTGCATAGCAATAAATAACATCCTTTTAGAGAGAACTAATCTATGATAACCTAGCTTAAGTATGCACTTACCCACTCACATTTTTCCTCCTTTCATTATTTTGCTTCTGTCAAACTTTTGTCTTTTCCTTGAGTAACGGTAGTGTCACTTGTAGTTGGGAAGCGCAGTCTTGAAATATCTATAGGATTTATCTACAGCTTTTGGTGATGCTGTTCCTAGTCTGTGTAGCTGACAGACTACCTGGAGCTTATAAATCAGCTTTAGACCCAGCTGTACAGCCATTCAGTTTTTTGGAAGAAATTGTTTAAGTGTAACCAAATCATATTTCTCTGTTTGCTCCTGTGTTCAGAAAGCTGTTGCGTGAGGACCAACTGGAAGCTGTGACAAAAGCAGCCCAGCAGGAAGAGTTGGAGAGAAGGAAACGGTTAGAGCAGCAGCGGAAGGATTATCCAGCCACTATCCCAACCGTACCCCTAGAGTTTCTTCCTGGTAAGCAATGGGAGATGCCACCTGAAGCAAGATTTTTAAGGATAGAACCTGAATGAAGAAGAAGGTAGTGCCATGCTTGTCCGTGACTGGACAAGGAGTAATAGTGCACCCTCAGTAAGTTCACAGACAACACCAAGTTGGGTGGGAGTTTTGGCCTGCTTGAGGGTAGAAAGGCTTTGTAGAGGGATCTGGACAGGCTGGATCAATGGGCCAAGGCCAATGGTGTGAGGTTCAACAAGGCCAAGTGCCAGGTCCTGCCCTTAGGTCACAATAGCCCGATGCAGCTCTGCAGGCCTGGGGAAGAGTGACTGGAGCTGCCCCATGGAAAAGGATCTGGGGGTGCTGGTCAACACCTTAAAAAATCCTTAAAAAATTGGCTGAATATGAGCCAGCAGTGTACCCATGTGGCCAACAGCATCCTGGCCTGTGTCAGGTACAGTGTGGCCATCAGGACCAAGGAAGTGATCATCCCCCTGTACTCAGCACTGGTGAGGCCCCACCTCGAGTACTGTGTCCAGTTTTGTGCCCCTTATTACAAGAAAGAGGTGCTGGAGTGGGTGAAGAGAAGGACAGCAAAGCTGGTGAGGGGTCTGGAGAATAAGTCTTATGAGGAGAGGCTGAGGGAACTGGGATTGTAAATCATGGAGAAAAGGAGGCTGAGGGGAGACCTTATCACTCTCTATGACTACTAGAAAGGAAGGTGTCAGAAGGTGAGGGTTGGTCTCTTCTCCCAAGTAAGAGGTGATGGGACAAGAGGAAATGGCCTCAAGTTGTGCCAGGAGAGGTTTATGTTGGATATTGGGAAAAAATTTTTATACTGAAAAGGTTATTAGGCCTTGGAATGGGCTGCCCAGGGAAGTGGTTGAGTCACCATCCCTGGAGGTATTTAAAAGATGGGCTGATATAGTGCTTACAGATATGGTTTAGTGATGGTTTTTTGTTACTGTTAGGTGAATGGTTGGAGTAGATAATCTGAAAAGTCCCTTCCAACCTCGACAATTCTATGATTCTATGATATAGAAGCCTAAACAAAGGGACTTGACAGAAGTGCCATGTCTATGGTCCAGATCATATTTGTACTGTGAATGGCTGGGTAATGTGTGGGTCTGGTGCTAGAGATAGTGGAACAATAGACTGGGTGTAGATATGTTCATGATGTCACCTTGTCCTTTCTTGCATGTTTCAGCAAGCAGTGAAGTAGCAGGCAGTGTAAATGGTTATGTCTTCTGATGAATGTCATCTTGCATTCTCTTCTAATCCGGATCATGTCTAGTTTATAGCACAGCCCCTCAGACTGGTGTAAATGGCAGAGAAGTGCAGTTGGAAGTGGTGTCAGGGGTAAGAAGTTCTTGAGTTGACTTGTTGACTTTCCCTCTTGAGAAAAATGTATATTCTCCCTTAAGTGAAAGTGTTCAAAACATTTTACATGGCAGGGGGAAGGAATAAGAGCTATTTAAAACACTTTAACTGTTGCAGAGTAAGATGCAGCCCCATAAGAACATCATTGCTTGCTGAGTCACTGCAGTGGTGCTAATTTGGCCCACTTGCACTTGCCTCTCTCCCCACATGGCAATACATACAAACAAATAGTCCTGACCAGCAAAAGTTGTTTATGATGTGTGGGATACAATTATTAGAGTGTCCCTGCTAACAAAGGGAGTTATCATCCCTTCAGCCATTGATACTTTCTCTGCTGGGTGAAAAACAGCTTTGACTTCTGAGACCAGAATAAAATAAAAAAAAAAAGAAAGGGAGCTTTAGCATGTCACGTGGCCAGTGTGCCCCAGTCAGGGCATGCAATAGAGGGGGTGCCATCAGCAATGGGCTATTGTTTTGGCATATTGAGAAAGCAGGAGATTGTGACCCAGGAAGCTGAGTCATAGCAGTTTTGTAGACAGTGAGAGTCTGTTATGGAAAATTCCAGGGCTAAGTTACTGGAGCAAAAGTGGAAGGAAATACTGTCTGGTTTCTGAATAATTTTGTCTCCTTCCCCATTATTATGAATTACTTATTGTTTGTAATTTATGTTTGTAGAGGACATTGTTTTCAGAACAGCAGAGGCTACCCAGCTCCCTCCTCAGGTCCTGGCTGAGGAAGTGATCTGCCTCGATAGTACCAGCAGTGGCAGTGAAGATGATGCTAAAGGAAAAAATAGCATTAAAGATGGTAAGTGACCAATTGCCACAGCTCAGTCTTCTCACAGTATGCTTTTTACTTAGCCACCGGCCTTCTGTTTCCATCTAGTCAGATGCTTCAGCAGTGAGTAACTTCAGCTTTTTGGAGGCTTTTTGGTTTCCAAATACATGGCCAGTTCTGACTTTTGACTCCTAAACTGACATGTATAACTGGCCTATCAGGCCAGGTTTATTTTGCTTTATAGGTGCACTTAAGTTTGCTCAGTGCTCTGCTGAAGAACACTTACATGAAACGTGGTATCATTTGCTGTGTTATCTAAAGCAGTGTCTAAATATTCAGATCTGCAACTGAAAGTGGGTTTTGTGTGCCTTGTCCCAGATGGATCTAACCTGATCCTTTGTATCACTCCAGTAGAATACCTCTGCTTGATTTCTTTATGCTCCTTAGAGACTGTATCAACAAATAAAATGCTTACCTGCATTTGGGAATTAAGAGAACATATGGAGGAAAATGTAAAACTTGCAGAAACTGTCTCTGTTCTGTTTGGGTCAGCCCAAAACAACGTTCTCTGAAACACAGGGAAACTCAGGAAAACCCATGCTTTTATATGCTGATTTGATGGGCCTGATGAGTGCATGTGTTGTGTCTGCTTATTCAGAATAGGTCATTAGGCCAGTGTGGAATTGCAAAAGGTGGTAGCCTTATTTTCCTGATATGATTTTTTTATCAAGTCTGACATCAAGTTAACCTTTGCCTTATTCTTTCCTGTTTTGGTTACTTTACAGAAGTGATTGAGCTGAGTTCAGGAGAGGATGATGCCCTCCAAATTGTGGACAGCAGTGACTCTGGCAATGAAGGGGAGGATGATGGCAGTGAAGAGAGCAGTGGCTCTCATGTGAATGATGCCTTAAATCAGTCAGATGCTCTGGGGCAAGTCATTGTCAACATCAATCATCCACCAAATGAGGAGGACATTTTCCTGGCTCCCCAGCTTGCACATGCAGTAAAACCTCATCAGGTAGGCTTTACTGGCCTTGAAAATGCAATGGATTCAGGCAAGCCTGCCTTGTTGTAAGCTCAGCAGAACTTCTTTGGTGAGCTCTGTGGCCAGTCTGGTTGTGGTAGTGGCTGTTGTGGACAGTCAAAAGGACACATTAAAGGAAGCCCAGAGCTATATATAACTTGGCTATTGTTCTCATCAGATCTATGTGTATTTACATGAACATTTTCAAAAGAAAATAATACTTAGAAACAAACCAATCAACCCCAACTCAGATTCTCTGGTTATGAATTAATTTTGATTTATTGTTATATTCTCAGGAAGTTTTATGAGTATCTCAAGCTTTCTGAGCCTTCCCTAGACTAGAGTATACTGTAGTGAACTTGAAACATCCTCTTTCTATTTTCACAGTTTATGTGATCCTACTGTGCTTTCCACCCTGGAAATGCATGCCCATCTTGGTGGTTTTTTTCTACCACTATTCTAATACCTTTTCTACTTTTCTGTCTAGATTGGTGGAATCCGATTCCTGTATGACAACTTGGTCGAGTCCTTGGAAAGATTTAAAACCAGCAGTGGGTTTGGGTGTATTTTAGCACATAGCATGGGCCTGGGCAAGACCATACAGGTCATCTCTTTCTTGGATGTACTTTTTCGGCACACGGAGGCAAAGACTGTTCTTGCCATTGTACCTGTAAGTAGCTACATGAAGGGCTGTCTGAGGGGCTTTCTTGCACTGCTTCTTTCTTTGCATAGAGAAGATTGAATAGTCTCCCATCTCATACCCTTGCTCTTCTTCTTCCTTTTTCATTCCTTGTATCCCTGAGTTTGCGTGCTGCGGTCTTCTGTCTGGGCACAGCTGAGTATCATTCCCTGTTCTTGTTTTTGCTCTTAAAATCCAGAGTGACTCAATTGAGTTTTTAATCCTTCCATGGCAAAACTTTTTCAGGTGAATACGCTCCAAAACTGGCTAGCAGAATTCAACATGTGGCTCCCAGCACCTGAAAACCTTCCTGCTGACTATAACTCCAAAGAGATCCAGCCTCGCACCTTCAAAGTCCATATCCTGAATGATGAACACAAGTAGGTGCTGGTAAAAGCCCTTTTGAGCTCTCGGACTTGTCTTATGGAACTGTTATCAGAATTGCTGTTGCAGACTGTTTAATTTGAGATAATTCTGTGCCCTGAATTCCTGGATCTTTCCTGTGTGGATGCCATCTTCAAGGGAGGATTTTGGTACCTGTGAGATATTTACTGATTAATTTAATTCAATATTTATATTTTATGCTCCCTTCTCACACTGCTGACATGCCTTTCTGTTCTTCCATGTATACTGAGATCAGGAACTATAGTTCCAGAGACAGAGCTACTTCTTCTGGGAGGAGCAGAAGTGCTATGTTTTTTTTCTGGTGGTACACTGCTAGTCCTGTCGGAGTCCTGGGATTCCACGTGTCTCTTGTATTTGAAATGTGGGTTGTTTTTGGTTTTTTTTTCCCCTGAGGTTTTTCACACACTTAGGGATTCCTCCACCTGACACTATGACTTTCTGTGAATTTTGTTGTCCTTGAGGGATTCTGGCAAGTTATATAAAGCCTCCTTGTCCAGAAAGGAGAGATCAGTGATTGTATTTACAGCCTGGTTTGAAGTGTATTCTTGGCTTATGAATCTCTCTTCCTTTCTGGGTCATTTTTCTTGCATGGATCAGGACAGTGTAGTGATCCTAGGGAACTCTCAGTTCATCAGCTGTGTTCATAGACGTATCTGTTGAGGTCTTCACCTTCTGGGTGGAATGTACTTTGAATCTGCTGATGCTACTCCAGCCAAGTGTTTACTTTTGGGTGGGATCTGGTGGGCTAGTTTGATGCAAGAAAGTGTTTTAATTAATTGAACTGCTCTTTTTTCTCAGCAGACTCCGATCCAGTTGTTCAAAATGAAACTGGAGATCAAGCTTTCCATTTATTTGGTTTGTTTGTCTGTTTTGCAGGACAACAGCTGCACGTGCAAAGGTGGTGAATGACTGGGTGATAGAAGGTGGTGTTCTGCTGATGGGATATGAGATGTACCGTCTCCTCTCACTGAAGAAGTCCTTTGCCACTGGGAGGAAGAAGAAAACAAAGAAACAAGCTGGCCCTGTCATTATTGACTTGGATGAAGAAGATCGGCAGCAAGAGCTTCTGAAAGGTGGGAGGCCAGTCCTTGAGAGAGAGAGAGCGTGATCCTGTTGTCCTGCTGGCTATCAACTCTGGCAGGACAGGGAAATAACCTATAACTTGATTTTAACATCGCTGACATAATCAAACTTTGCTGGGCAGGATTGTATCTTTGGAGACAGAAGGTTGTTGAGCTTTGGTCAAGTCTTTAATTTCTTGCAATAGCTGCAAGTAAGCATGGAAGTCAGTACATTGAACTTGGAGATTTCTCTGTGTGGGATTTGCTAGGCTGCTCTGATGCAAGACACCCAACTTGATGCAGTGTGGGTTATTGGGCAGAAATCAAGGGACAGTCATGTCTAGTCATTACCTCATTATGCTAAATTGGAGCTAGTGTCTAATCATATTTTATTTCCTGAAACAGCCTTCTCTCTGCCGCCCACAAATACTGTGCTTTTATTTGTCTTTCAGAATGTACCTCAAACCAGGACACAGAACTAGCCCCTTTTTTTTTTTCTTATGAAGTTGGTGACCAGAACTTTGTCTTAAACGTCTCTAACTAACGCTTAATGTGCTTTGTCCTCAGGGATTGAGAAAGCTTTGTCTCGCCCTGGCCCAGATGTAGTTATTTGTGACGAGGGACACCGCATAAAGAACTGCCATGCCAGCACTTCGCAGGCTCTGAAGAACATCCGCTCCCGCCGGCGGGTGGTGCTGACTGGCTACCCGCTCCAGAACAACCTCATTGAGTATTGGTGCATGGTAGATTTTGTCCGACCTGACTTTCTAGGCTCACGGCAGGAATTCAGCAACATGTTTGAGCGCCCTATCCTGAATGGGCAGTGTATTGACAGCACCCCTCAAGATGTCCGTCTCATGAGGTACCGCAGTCATGTCCTGCATAGCCTGCTGGAAGGCTTTGTGCAGCGGTGAGTCCACAAGGAGTTCTTAACAGTATAGTCCATGCAAACCACTCCTTCATCCCAAATTAACCTGAGTTTTTTGCAGTACAGCTCATCATGCTGCCTCGTAGAATCATTGAGGTTGTAAGAGACCCTTAAGATCATGGAGTCCAACCATTATCCTAACACCACCAATGGCACCACTAAACCATGTCCCTAAGTGCCACATCTACATGTCTTCTAAATACTTCCAGGGATGATGATATTCAACCACTTCCCTAGACAGCCAGGATGTTGTTGGCCTTGGCCACTTGGGCACTCTGATGGCTCATATTCAGTAGCTGTCGACCAACACCCCACATCCTTTTCTGATGGGCAGCTCTCCAGCCACTCTTCCCCAGGCCTGTAGCATTGTGTGGGGTTTTTGTTACCCAAGTGCAGGATCTGGCATTTGGCTGGCATTGAACCTCACACCATTGGTCTTGGCCTACTGATCCAGCTTCTTAGGCTTGAATTTTAAACTTATCTGTCTTTGTGGCAAGATCTTGAGCATGCAGAGAAAACCACAGAGGAGATTGTTAGGTTATCAGCTACATATTTCTCTCAGAATCTCTGTTTTCTTCAATCTGTCAGCTGCAAAGTGGTCTTTGTGGCTCTATGTTGCCTTGGGGGTAGAATTAAAGTTAGTTTTGGTACTGCAGATTCTGATAATGGAGGGCAACACTAACTGCACCAGAGTGACCTAAGGTTTATTTTGATGTCTTAGTGCACGTTCAAATCAACTATTTTCTGACATCTTCTACCCAAGGACCTGAAAGTGTTTCACAAACCCTCAGTCATGAAAAGTGACAGTGTCTCTGCCACTCTGGAAACGAATCAGCTTTGTTTCTCAGATGAGAGTTCTAAGATGCTGGACCAGTGATTTGGATGGAGTGTCTTAGTCATTGGTAGAGCTAAAAAGAGACATTAGATCTTATTTCTGTTTTTCAAATTCCATGGAAAACAGGACTTTCTTCCTACCCTCTGAACACTGTGACCTGTGCTAGAAGATTGTAACATCTGAGATCTCTGTAATTGGTCTTATAGTTGTCATTTGGCTGCAGGGAGAGTATCTTCGAAGCATCATGCAGTAGAGAAGCATGCAACTAGAGGTCTTTCTGCCTAGAGCCAGGTGGTCAGAGAGGCCAGATTTGGAAGTTCCCTTCCCTCTGTTTAACTCTTTCTTTATTTTCTCCACAGGCGAGGCCACAATGTGCTGAAGGTTCAGCTCCCATCTAAGGAAGAACATGTCATTTTGGTACGTCTTTCCAAGATCCAGCGGGCCCTTTATACGGAGTTCATGAACCGGTTCCGAGATGCAGGCAACAGTGGTTGGCTGGGACTGAACCCACTCAAAGCTTTCTGTGTCTGCTGTAAGGTAGGTTTTGTCAGGAGCTGCAAAGAAATATTCTAGTATGTAAGGAAAAGGAATATGAGTGAAAACAGGAGATAAGTGTGATTGGCCAGGGTGCATCTTCTCTCCCTGGAGTGCCCTGTGGAATTTCTATCCCCACTTCCAGAATGGGGGTGCAGGGATATTAAATGCCTTGCTCAAATTTGTCCAGGAAACCTGCAGCCATCGGCTGAACGATACTGGGCTGATACCTTTACCACTTACCTGCTGCAATGCAAACAAGTGGCTTCCTCTGTGTTTGCACTGAGTGGGAGCATAGTGGCCTTCTGGTTTGTTCTCAAGGAAAGGATTTGGCAGTTTTAGAGTCAGGAGAGCCTTGGTTAAGAGGGTTTGTACCTTGTATCATGGCAGAGTCGTGTCTTCTGTTTTTATTACCTTAATGCAATCAGACTGGCTTTCTTTTGCCTTTTAGTTCCACGTGGGGATGGTGATGAGGTGATCGAAGCATTACTTCTTTCCTTTGAATCACTGTGGGGGCTTTCAGTCTGCAATCATTGGCAGGCAGCAGGCCAGCACAGGCCTAACAGCTTTCTTTTCATACTTCAGATCTGGAACCATCCAGATGTATTGTATGAAGCTCTGCAAAAGGAGAATCTGGCAAATGAGCAGGATTTGGATGTGGATGACCTTGGCACAGCAAGTACTAATTCCCGCTGCCAGCCTCAGGGAATTAAAGTCAAAACAGAGAGTAATGCTATGGCATCACCAGTTGGAGATGCTACCAATAGCAAGTTCCTCCAGAGTGTTGGCTTCAACCCCTTTCAGGAGAGAGCAAATCAGGTCGTTACTTACGAGTGGGTGAGTACCACTGCTGGAAAACTGTTTGTTTGGAGACTTATGATAAACATAGACTAGATACTCTGAAAATCTATACTCTTTTTGTTAGGGTAGTTTTCCGAACTATGGCAAATAAAATCCTTTTCTGTTTGAGTTGGGGATTTCTCACCTTTTCTCTCTGTCACAGAGCATCTCAATAAGCATGTCTGTCTGGCACTGGGTAGGATTTTTGGGACTCATGAGGCTGGAATGCAGGCAACTCTTTTATACCATTGTTTTCATCTGACCAAGAAGTCTGTGGACTTTGTAATTCTAAGAAAGGTGTTAGGGTGAAGTTTAATCTAGATAAGTTGGTGGTAAATCTAGTGGGCTGGAGGAGAGGTCTTGAGATAGAGTAGAGAGTCATGAGAGGTTAAGAGGATGCTCAATCATCCATAATCCAAGAAACTTGTCATTTGGAGCTTCTGGAATGGCAGGTAGCACAGTAGTTGGGAGTAACATTGCCACCCGGACCCAGTTGGTTGAGGGTATATAACCTGTCTGCAATGACTTATTTGTCTCACCTTGAGGTAGGATTGTTAAACTAAACAGAGAATGAGCAACTCCACCTTTAATAGCCTCCCATTTCTTGGTAGGCCAAAGACATCTTGTGTGATTATCAGACGGGAGTCTTGGAGAACTCACCCAAGATGGTGTTACTGTTCCACCTAATTGAGGAAAGTGTGAAGCTTGGAGATAAGATCTTGGTCTTCAGGTAAGCAAAGTGTCAATAGCTGATCCTAGAATGACTAAATGCTGGAGTAGGAAAACCCCTCCTGGTACCAGGAGGTTGTTACATGAAGTGAGCGGTGTGGCAGTTGCCCTTTTTTCCTTTGTTTTGTTAGATCCTGGTTTTCCTCCATGGATTTTATACTTCTGCCACTATCAAGTTTACTAGTGAGAGGTGTGCTGCCACAAATAGGGTTTGACAACTGTTAGTGCTGTCATGGTTGGGGAAGAGTTCTGATACTCCACTTTTGCTGTTATGGGGGCTTTCTCCTTAACAGAGATCTCCGTTTTACAGCCAGAGCTTGTCCACGTTATCTGTCATTGAAGAGTTTTTGGCAAAGAGACCAATGCCAAGTCCTCCAGGCTCAGATGGAGGAGTTCACAACTGGGTCCGAAGCATCAACTATTACAGTGAGTGCAGCTGATCCTATTCTCTTTTATGTGAGGTGGTTTGATCCTGAAAGTCACCCACCATCTTCTTGTAGTTGTCCCTGGGTGTGAAAATGCTCTTCTGAATGACATCTCATTCAGACTGTTCTTACTTCACTTGCTTGGGAAGACAGTGTCAATTTGATAGCAACTAACTACTAATTTCTAAATCTTCTTTTTGACATCTTACTCAGATGTTCTTAGCTGTCTTTAACATCTCACTTAGACGCTAGTGCTTTTTTAAATTATAAAAGGTACTTTTTGCTTCCTGTTTGGGTATTTTCTAGATCTTGCTTCCCAAACCAGAATCACTGTGGTATGCTTTTACTAGCTTGCTGATGCAAAGTCATCCTCCCTTCTTTTCCAGCTTTACATCTTGTTCTGCATGGATTGTTGCTTTGTGTGGCTACTTTACAGGCCAGGACTAAGAGGAGCAGTGGATATGGTGTTACTGATTTTTGCAGAGCTCCCAGAAGCAAACTTTTGCCCAAGAACAAGCATGTGATACCCCCCTACACTCCTTTAGATCTGTACTCTCAGCACTTAGATACAGTCTGTGGGGTTTTGCCAAAGGCTTTCAAAATTTTGCTTTCTCTTGATTCCTCAAGCTTCTAGCATACGTGAAGCCTTTTTGTCTGCTGCTCTTGCTGTCTGTCTGTCTTGCCTAATATGGAGCCTTATGGGCTCTCCGTTCTGGAGAGGACCCCCAGATCTGGCCTTGTGAAGCTTGAGTTATGTCTTGCTTGATCTTTCAGTTATACAAATCCCACCCTGGCTGGCTGCATTGCACCTGCCTGGCTGGGAAAATTAGAGGTACAGAGTGAGATCCTGGAGAGCATGACTTGAGGAAGACAGAATTGGTTGGGAACCAGTGCCAAAGTGCCAAAGTTTGGGAAGTGGCTTTGTTCTGATGGGATCCCCCTGAACATACAGAGCTTTAAAACGTGTCCTTAATTTCCTTCTCAGGACTGGATGGCAGCACCTCTGCCTCAGAAAGGGAACGGCTGATTAACCAGTTCAATGACCCCAGCAATGCCTCTGTTTGGCTCTTCCTCTTGTCCACACGGTAAGTTGGCTGTAGCAGAAGGGCACAGTGGAAGACTCACACTGGTGCTCTGTATGTGTATGGGTTTTCAGTTCTTAAATATCTTTGTAGTATGCTCTCAAGACTCTGTGGGATGACAGTGCCATCTGCTTCTTAATTCCCCAGGGGTGTAGGGTTTTAGCCTTAGTCCTCTGCAACAACTTGCCAACAGTCTTGGAAACCAAGCATGGCTTTGAAGTTGCCCGTATGACTGGAGGGAACTTTCCATAGATATCTCATAGACTCTTGGCTGTGATGGCTGACCCTGCCTAGAAACTGTGAGAATTGGCCAAGGCACCAATTTGAAATTTGCCTTTAATTTTCAGTGCTGGGTGTTTGGGTGTCAACCTCATTGGAGCAAACAGAGTGGTGGTGTTTGATGCTTCTTGGAACCCATGCCATGATGCCCAGGCTGTGTGCCGAGTCTACCGCTACGGGCAGAAGAAGCCATGCCACATTTACAGACTGGTTTCTGACTACACCCTTGAGAAGAAGATCTATGACCGTCAGATCTCCAAGCAGGGCATGTCAGGTAGGTATGGATATGGGGCTCCACTCTTGTCTTTCACTCCTTTTGGCTCCTTCAAGTCACATTTCTGTGGGTTTCATAAGTTCTGGTTTTTTTTAAAGTTGAAAATCAAATAGCAAAAGAAATGACAGCCATGTTATCTTAGGGCTATGTTTGATGTTTATGAGTTGTTGGTGACATGAGACCCTGTCAGAAATGCAAGGGAGAGCAGTAGGGGTTGCAGAGCTGGCACCTGCAGCAGAGTTGTGCTACCAGTGCGATGCACGGCCATTCATCTTGTTTTCCCTTGTGCCTGGGTGTTGTTTGTCTTAAACTGGACATTACTTGTTAAACAGCTTTGTACCTCCATTTCTCCAGCAGAAAGAGAGAAAATAGCGAAATTTAAAAAAAAAATAAAATCGGTATCTTTGACTTATAGTGCTTACTTAGGAGCCAAGAATAATGAATTCATCTCATTCTGACCTGTCCTTGTACCAAAAGTATCTCTTGTGCTGTCTTGTGCCAGCTGTCGAGCTGCTCTTGCAGAGCGTGCAGCTGAGGGTTGTGGTGACCCAGAAGGAGTTCTGCTGCCTGTATCCATCTTTGTCTGGAAACCCAACTCCAGAGGCAGCAGCCAGTATGCTGTCTTGCACTTGAGGTGGTGTCTTGCACTCCCTTTGCAGCTGGCTGGGCTCCCAGGAGAGTCTTGGATATAGATGTTTTCTCCATGTGCTCCCATTTGCCCTGTGTGCAGGAAAAGAAAAATTTTCAGAGAGGGACTGTGGCTGCTTTTCTAAGCTGTTGACTCAAAGTTCTGTAAATTTCATCATCTAGTTATTAACTTGAGCCTTTTTGGTGGGGTACATACTCACGTGGCTGCAGTTCTGTCCCAGGGCTTGTATGTTTTCAGCCTTGTGACACCAGATGGGACACCAACTGTAATTAGCCTCATGTTCCTGCATGCCAGGAGCTCAGTGACCTGCACTGCATTGCTGTGCAGTCTGGAGCACAAGGCATTTGTCAGCCTGACTTGGCCAAACAGGCTCATCTCTGAACATAGCTGATGATTTTTCTCCCTGCCCTGACGATTACAAAAGGCTTCTGAGGATTGTGCAGATTGCAAGGAGGGAGCTCTGTTAGGCCAGGAGCATAGGAAGGGCAGCAGGCAGCAGTACCTCTCTCTTCCCTTCTCTGCTCACTCCCTTCCCTCCCTTTTCCAGATCGGGTGGTGGATGATCTGAACCCAGTGCTGAACTTCACCCGACGGGAGGTGGAGAACCTGCTGCATTTTGTGGAAGAAGAATCTGACCCTGCTCAGCTCTCCCTCAATCCAAGCAAGATGAAGGAGTCTGTTCTACAATTAGCCTGTCTCAAGTATCCTCACCTCATCACCAAGGTAAGACCAGCCTGTTTCCTTGCTGGCACAGCACTGCACAGGCAGGAGGGAGGTCTAGAGGAGTCTGTCTGTGTGATGGGGGCATGATGGCAAGAAGAACACATCTGTGTGCTGGTGGGAGTTGTTAAAAAGTCATCTAGAGAGGGCCCTAGGAGGCCTGCCCTTCCCTGCAATATTGTCTGCACATGTAGAGCCACGTCTACATGGCTCTACATGTAGAGATGGACAGGTTTGGGGGGCACCCCTTTCTTCAACTTGGTGCTGGGCAGGGAGGTGGCAGTGGCATATCCCAGCTTGCTGCCTGCTGTCTTTCTGGGGTGGCTTTAAAACAGCCAGCACTTGCCTGTGTTGTGAAGAGTAGGGCAGGCCTGTGGCCAGGTGCCATGGGGCTCTGGTGACTGTGTGACATCTCAGCAGGCTCCATGCACCTACTCTTAGCCTGGCCTTTGGTTCCTGGGTTTTGCTGTGTGCTCATGGTAACTGATGGATTAGTGAGCCATGGTGAGTGATGGCTTAGCTGACTCTGTCACTCTTCAAGCTGAGCCTTGGTCACATCTGCAGTGTTGCCCAACATGTGCTTCACCATGACAAGCTCTGCCTCCCAACTCCTTTCTTCCTGCTCCAGCCTGGCAACCAGGTGGCTGCCATTTGGGGCATGTTGGTTCCCTCTTGTGGTGTGTTGGTGTCAAAACCTCAGTGCTGTGGGGTTGCAGGAGCCTTTTCAGCATGAGTCACTGCTGATCGACCGGAAGGAGCACAAGCTGACCAAGGCAGAGAAGAAAGCAGCCAAGAAGAGCTATGAGGAGGAAAAGAGAGCATCCGTCCCCTACACCCGGCCGTCCTACGCACAGTATTACCCAGCCAGTGACCAGAGTCTGACGAGCATCCCTGCCTTTAGCCAGAGAAACTGGTGAGTACCTGCCTCCTCCCCTTCTTCCCATGTTGCAAACATCAAATGAGGGGGCAGAGGACACTGATCCCCGTCGGGAGGGCACTGCACTTTCCTCCTTCCTCTCTCACTAGGCGACCAGCCCTCAAGGGTGAGGACAAGCCAGTGGCAAGTGTCCGCCCAGTTCAGTCCACCCCCATTCCTATGATGCCCCGGCATGTCCCCATGGGTAGTGCAGGATCAACCTCAAGTTCCAACCCTGCTGTCAACTTCCCCATCAACTATCTGCAGCGAGCTGGTGTCTTTGTGCAGAAGATTGTCACCACCACAGGTGAGTTGCTGATGCTCACAGCCAGTTGATTTGTGGTGCCCACAGTGAACTGAGAAAGCAGGATGAGTTGTTGATGCCCACGTGGGCATCTCTCTGTATTCGAGTGGTTCCATTATACCTGGAGGACATTTCTTGCAGGTGTGCAAGGGGCATGGGGCTGGCGAGTTGTTGGGAGTGAAATCCCTGTGAGAGGGCCTGCAATACTGTCACCAGTTGTCCTTTCTGGGATTGGGGAGATGCTATGCTAGAGCTGTGTAGCTTTTGCTTCCTTGGAGCTGCCTTCCCTCGCTGCTCAGAAATGAACCCAGAGCTTGCTTGTAGCACAGTGCACAGGAGAGACAACTGCATCTCCTCACTCCTGACTATGGCTGTCGTGTAATTTCAAGGGCACTGTTCTTTTTCTTCCCTCGCTGCCAGATATTGTGATTCCGGGTACAAACACATCCACTGATGTGCAGGCAAGAATCAGTGCTGGCGAGAGCATCCACATCATCCGAGGGACAAAAGGTCAGTCTCTCTGTCTTGGGTAAGACTTGCAGATAGGGTCCTAGCCTATGCTAATTAGCAAAGAAAAGGATGTAAAAACATGAATCTATCCCTTGAGAGGAAAAGAAACAAGAACGGGAGGAGTTCTGCACTCTGTGGCTCTGTTGCAGCCCATGCTTTGGGTGCGCTGTTGTTGCTGACACTTCAGGGCTATGGCAGCTGTGGCTCCTGCTGCCTCTGAGAGGAGCTGTTGGACTTTGGCTGGGAGTCTCATTCTCACAACACTCCTACATGTACTGGGGCAGCCAAACCCTTCCTCATGCTCCCAGAGCAAACTCAGTCCTGAGTACAAAGTTCTATGTTTCCCACCGGCAGCACCTTGGGAGGGAGTGAGCTCCAACCCAGGAAAGCTGAAAGGGTGAAAGTGAGGAGTGAGGAAGGGGGCAGAAGTCTCCCGCAATTTCCCTGTGTGATCTGTGGGCTGTCCTGTTCCTAACTGGGCAGCCTCACGGAAGCTTCTAGAGAAGTTGTTCTGCCTCTGTTCCAGGGACGTATATCCGGACCAGCGACGGGCGAATTTTTGCTATCCGGACCACTGGGAAGCCAAAGGGCAATGAAGACCGTCGGACAGCTGCCTCAGGTAGGGGGTTGTGGGGGCTGTGTGAGGCTCAGATGCTTTCTTACCCAAGTGTCTGGGGCAGTCAGTGTTCCCCATCTGTCTTCCATCCCACCTGTGTCCAGAGCTGACCCCACGATCTTCCCATCATACCCTCGCCTTCCTTTCCACAGGTTTTTCTCCAAGGTTCTCTCTCTCACCTGCTCCATCTCCTTGTTTCCAGGCTCCCAAAGCTCTTCGCTGGAGTCCACGAGCAACGGCAGACACAGTGCCTCATCACCGCAGCTCCCCAGCGCGGAGGAGCTCACTCGGCCCATATCCCCCGACAGCCCCGAGATCATCAGCGAGCTGCAGCAGTACGCGGAGGCAGCGGCTGCCCGGGAGTCCCGGCACAGCTCCCCCAGCACCAACGCGGCGCAAGGCCCCCCTGCTCGCATGGACAACGCGCCCGGCCTAGCAGCCCGAGGGGCCGAGCAGCGCGTGGGGATTCACTGCATGGCTCCTTCCGCGTCTTCGGCCTTGCCGGCCACCAGCCAGCACGTCGATGCCCACTCGGTGTTGGATTTACGGGGCAACAAGCGCAAGTCGACCTCCCCGTCAGCTCCGGAGGAGCAAGGCCGCAGGCAGCAGAAGAAGCGCCAGTTGCCATCGTCCGTGCAGCCCTACGAACACGGGTACCCCGTCTCTGGTGGGTTCGCCATGCCTCCTGTCTCTTTAAACCACAACCTAACCCATCCATTTGCCTCCCAACCAGGAAACTCCTTGTACATGGGCACTGGCTCCTCTTATTACCAGCTGCCCAATTTACTCCCAGACCCTCATCTGGTGTTCCCTGTGACTACTGACCCTCTGCTGACAGCCGGCACCGCCAGCTCTTCTGCTGCTACCTCAGCCACCGCCAGCGTCCCCTCATTCATGCTAAACCCTTCTCTGACGGGGGTGCTGCCCAATTACTCGCTTCCCTTCACGCAGTCACTCCTGCCCGAGCCCAGGATGTTTGCTCCTTTCCCAGCCCCCGTCTTGCCTAGCAGCCTTCCCAGGAGCATGGCATCTGCCTACCCTGGCTACATGTCCCCTCACTCGGGCTACCCGGCCGGGGGCCTCCTTCGGTCCCAGGTGCCTCAGTTTGAACCCCAGGAGGTCCCAGAGGTGGGATGCAGCTCTAATGACGAGGACAAAGACGACGATGTTATAGAGATCACAGGGAATTAACGGGCCCAGCTCCTGCTCGGCCTCAGCTCCACCAGGAGGCAAAAGTTGCAGGACCTTTTTGGGAGTCAGGATTTCCCCTCTGGGCCACAGCAGCAGGTGGAGAAGGATGCGAAGGGTGTGGCGTGGGGGTTGTTTTGTTCTTTTTGTTTTCTTTTGTTGTTTTTTAGCTGTCAAGGATCTGAATTGTATTAGGGGCTGGGAGATGGGAGGGGGATAGAGTGGTCCTGAGAGGGACAGGGCTGGGAGCAAGAGCCAGGGGAGGAGGGAAGCAGCAATGCAAAACCATAGGAGTGCCTCCCTCCCACGCTCTGTCTGTCTGTCTGTCTCTGTTCTCTGTCTTGTCTGGAAGGGGGAAGGCTTGGTGCTGTGAATCACTGCCCTTCTCAGGCCTGGAGGCACGGGCTTGACCGCTGGCAGGGCCCAGCTCTCCCTCTCACATGAACTGCCTTATCTGTGAACTTCTCTCACTCCGGGAGGTGTGGGCCAGGGGAGCAACTCCAGCAGAGGGTTGGGGACAAAGTCTTTTTATCGGGGAGGGAGTGGGGGGGGGGCTTCTATGTCGTGTATGGGGGCAGGGGGGGAGGAATTGATGTAAAAAAAAAAAAAAAAAAGAAAAAAAAAAAGAAAAAAAAAGAAACAAAACACCCCCCAAACAGCAAACAGTTTGTCATCCTCTTCAAATTCACATGAAACTAGTGTGAGGGTTCCAGGCAGGCTCCTGCAGTGGCAAGGAGGGCAGGGCACTGGCAGGGGGCTCCCCCGGGCACTTCTGGAAGTCCCGTCCAAGGTAGGTTGGTCCTGTGGTTCTGATGCCAGCTCTGCGTGCCAGGGGAGTGCAGCAATCCCAGACATCTATCTTGGTGGCCATTGGAGGGGAGTCCTGGTGACTTCCCTGGCTCCCTGGCCCAGCCAGGCTGTGTGAAGGCCACATCTCACCCTGCTGTGGCCCACCAGATCCAGGGGCAGGTGGGCTCACTGGCTGCTTCTGATCAGCACCAGGTTGGGAGGGGACACTGGACCCAGTGCCGGTTGCTGTTGAATCTGTGATTGGAGCGACTTCCCCTCCCCCTGCACAGAATCTCTACATTAATTTATTTCATGAAAGCATAATATTTATTGTTTGGGGGACTCTCTCTTTCTACTCTTAAATTAATTTCCATATTAAAAAAAAAAAGAAAATAAAATGCTGGCCTCCATCATGCAGTGGTTGCTTGTTGGGTTGTCTGTGTGGGGAGAAGCAGCTGGCTGACAAAAGCAGAGCCCGTAGCCTAGGGGCAGGGCCAGCCATGGAGGTTGCCTGTAGCTGACCCGTGTGGTGTGGGCTGGACATGCCCCATGGGGGCATCATGCCAGAGCAGGGAGGAGCTGCTCCAGGGGTTCTGCAGCAGCCACAGGGAGGATGGAGCCCTCTATGTCACGTTGGGGTAGGTGGAGGAGCACGTGTGGAAGCCTCTTGTGCTCATTCCCAGTGAGGAGAAGAGCTTAGAGGCGTGTAGGGCTGGGATGGATGAGCTTCTGCCAGGGAATCACCTTAGCCCCAACAGCGAACGCTCTGGGCTTCTACGGAGAGGTTGGGCCACCCAAATGCAGCTGGATTTGGTGTGTGTGACACCGTGTGTGTGTGTGAACGCAGTAGGATGGAAACTTGAAATCCAGGAACCTCCGTGTCGCACGTGGGTGTCACCAGGCAGGAGATGCGCTCACCTGTGTGGGATGTCCCTTGGAGCAGTGGTAGTTTGTAGGGGTCTTCCTTGGCCAGGAAGGCTACAGTCGCTGGTGTTTGCTGGGACCAGCTGGGTGTAGAAAAGGGCAGGATGTCCTGACATCCTCCATCAAAAGGGTGCTGGAAGATGGGGACCTCCCTTCCTGAGAGAGAGGGGGGGGGGGTGTATGCACGCGTGTGTTACAAAAACATAATAAAAAAATGTTATGGGGCTTTCCTAGTGTCTTTCTCTGTTTAATGGACATTGTCTGTCAAACATAACCACACCATTCATAGAAGCCTTAGATCAACAGTTTAGCTATGCAAATTATTTTAATTATTTTTTTTTTTAAAAGAAAAACCAAACATTAAAATAGTGCTTTCTTCTTTAACATATCCTAGGAGTTGAAAACCGAGGGGTTCTGAGCAAACTGCTGGACAACTTGTCTTTGGATGCACCATGGAAATAAAAATCAAACCCCCCCACAAAAGTAACAAAGCAAATTAACTGATGGTGTTCATGCAAGTTTCTCCAAAGACTTGACAGTGCTGCGTCTGTGAGTCATGCCCTCCTGTGCTCTGTGTGTCCGCCTCATGCACAACCCTGTGACACTGATTGTATGACGAGCTTGCCCAGATGTCCGTTGCATCCCTGTGAGGCTGTCAGTTGTTGGGTTTTTTGTTGGGGTTTTTTTCCGGTGGATTTGGGGGAAGGGACCTAGGCCGAGGGGCTTTTCCTTGTTGAGCGTAGCAAGCGTTGAGACCTGCGGGCGTGTGGGGGAGGCTGGAGTGGGAGCAGCCCCTCGCTGGAGCCCTGCTGCAGCCCCATCCCCACTGGTGGTGGTCAGGGGTGTGGGTTTCATGAGGGACCCTCCCGAGACCTCTCCGAACTGGGTTTTTCTGTGGCTCTGCGCTGGGACGAGGCATGAAGATTGGGCTGGGGGCAGTTTGTGGCTCTGGATGTGGTATCTGTGGTTGCACACTGTTTTCTCTGCCCCTTGCCTTGCCAGGAGAGCACCCGGGGCTTCCCAAGCAAGCCCTGGAGCAGCCCCATCCTGCTGTCTGATGTCCTCCTAGGGGGTCCCTGGCATGGCCCAAGCCCTGAGGCCATAGGAGCTGGAGGTGGTTGGTGCTCAGCTGCTGCAGGGCCATCTGTGACCTCCCTGCACCAGCGTGAGGTGTGAGGGCTCTCCCAGCTCCTGCCTGGCCACAGTGGTTTGTGGAGACCCCTGGCTGCCCTCCTGTGCTGTGGCTGCCCCCGGGATGCAACCTGCCATGAAGGGCTTCCTCCTGCTGGCAAGCATCTGTGAATCGGGGCAACCACAGCACAGTGTCCCCAAGTGGAGCCCCAGCCATCCCCTGCTGAACACAGTGGGGTGCTGTGGCACCTCTCTGCCCCACCTACCAGCCCTGAGCACCCCCTTGGCGAGGGGCCAGATCCCCTGTGCCCCCTTGGAGCCTCTGCTGGGAGGTGGTGGCAGAGACCCCCAGGGGGCTACCATGAGGGCTGGCAGCTACTGGAGCTGCTCCAAGGCCACCTCCACTTCCACAGCACCGTGGGAAGGGTTTTCTCTGCCCCACAGAAGCCACCAGGGTTAGCCAGGGGCTTTCTGAGTTGGGGGGGCACCTCTCAGAGCCCTAAAACCCCTCTCCCGTGGGACTCCCTCTCCCCCTCATCTCCCCTCCCCTGACTTTTCTCCTCTTCAGCACGTGGTTCTGCTGCAGAGGGTCCCTTCTCGGTTCCTCTGAGCCTGGGACAGGGGCTTTCCCCGCACGGGTTAATTTTTTTCTCTTGCTGCTGAATTTCTGTCTCCGAATGACCGGACGAAAGCAGCTGCCAGTTGGCAGCTCCAGGGCCGCGGGTGACACTGAGGACAGCAGTGCAGGACTCTCCGCTGAGGTTTTTGGAAGCTAAGGGAAGATTTCTGAGCACGGCCCCAAGGCTGGGGCACAGCCCTTGGGGGTCTCCCCCCTGCCCCAGCCCCCAGCCCGTCCCTTGGGTGGGGGGGTTTCCGCTCCTGGGGACAGTGGGACGAAGCCTGGGTTCTGCTGTGGGACGTGGTGGCACAGGGAGGGCTGTGGCTGCTGTGTCCCCCCACGGCCTCCATGGTCTCCCTGTGGGGGGGGTGTGGGGTGGGGGTAACACAGCCCAGCCCATGGAGGATCCACTGCATGTTTGCCCACCCCCCGGGGCACCTGGGGGCACCCGGGGGGTCGGTGGGGTGGATGCAGGTACTCACAGAAAGCAAATATTTGGGCAAGCAAAGGATGGGATTTTCAACGGGGCTTCACTTGAAAATTATGTATATTTTGGCTTAATGATGTCGGCAAATGGCGGGATGCAAGGGAATTGCTGTTGGTCTGCAGATGGCTCCCCGGCCAAAAAGGGACACGGACAGCAAATACCTTCACAACCGGTGTTTCTCGCCACTCTGGGATAGGAAATTTCTGAATCCCGTCTTGGAAGGACCTGGGGGGTGGGATGGGGAGGGGCTGTGGGGGTGAACGGGGGGAACATAGTCCAGGTAGATCACGGTGAGATGATGGCTCCTTGCACCGTGGAGCGTAGCGCTCCCTTCTGAGGTTGGACGGTGTGAGTGAGGGGGGAGCAACCTCTGCCACCTCCCCGACCGCCCCCTTCTCGGTGGCACCCGGACCCTCTGCCAGATCCGCGGGAGCCGGAAGGAACCCATCACCGAGTCTCATTTTGGGTTTTCTGTTATTTTGGGGTTCTTTCCCCCCCCCCCCCCCCTTGGGTGTTTTTTTTTTCTTCTTCTTCTTTTTTTTTTCCCCTCCTTTTCATTTTTACTACCGCCTTAGTTTGTGGCCTGTCTTTTTGTGGTTGGCAAGAGGAGTGTGGCTGGCAGGGTGGGTTGGGT
Source organism: Scolopax mira (assembly GCA_004320125.1). NCBI lineage: Eukaryota > Metazoa > Chordata > Aves > Charadriiformes > Scolopacidae > Scolopax > Scolopax mira. The sequence continues at coordinate 45,027 of BJBW01008876.1, forward strand.
CGGTTGGCCCCACGCATGATCATGTGCTTCCCTCTTCTCTCTGTCGAACGGGATACGCTCGCCTGATCTCCCACAACAGAGACTTTGAACAATTTGTTGTTTATATGATGTATTTATTTTTACTTGTGTTTCATGTCATTTTTAAAAAAAATAAAATAAAATAAAAATAATAAATTGTAAGTTGGTATAACTGCCCGGTGTTTCTCTCGCTTTTTATTTTTGGTAGAAAAATGAAGGTCAAAGTTTTAAAACTGCGGTGTGGTTTGATGGGGATGGGAGCTGGGCTGGGCATGGGCATCTCTGCAAACCCCAGTTCCTCGCTGCTGGAGCCGTGTCCCTCTGTCTCCAGTGGTGGTTGTGCTCGTGAAACCCCACCTGGAGTCCTGTGTCCACCTCTGGAGTCCTCAGCATAGAAAGGACATGGACCTGTTGGAACGGGTCCAGCTTGGTCAAAGGACTGGAACACCTCTGCTGTGAGGACAGGCTGAGAGAGCTGGGGTTGTTCAGCCTGGAGAAGAGAAGGCTCCAGTGAGACCTTATAACAGCCTTCCAATATCTGAAGGGGCTACAGGAGAGCTGGGGAGGGACTCTTTGTCAGGGAGTAGAGTGACAGGACAAGGGGTAAGGGTTTTAAATTGGAAGAGGGGAGATTTAGATTAGATATTAGGCAGAAATTCTTTACAATGAGGATGGTGAGACACTGGCCCAGGTTTCCCAGAGA
>BJBW01008880.1:0-46864 GCA_004320125.1 Scolopax mira
AGGTGCTCCAACCCCCTAATCATTTTTGTGGCCCTCCTCTGGACCCGTTCCATCAGGTCTATGTCCTTCTTCTATTGAGGGCTCCAGACCTGCACACAGTGCTCCAGGTGAGGTCTCACCAGAGCAGAGCAAAGTGGGAGAATCACTTCTCTGGACCTGCTGGCAATATTTCTTTGGATGCAGCCCAGGATGCAATTGGCCTTCTGGGCTGCAAGTGCCCACTGCCTGCTCATGGCCAGCTTCTCGTCCATCAGCACCCACATAGGTTTCAGAAAGTTTGGAGCTACAACTAAATTTTCCCAATATATGACAATCACATGGATTTTATCAACAATACAATGAGGCAGGGTTTTCTTTTACTTTTAAAACCAACTCTGTGCTCTTTACTGCAGTTGGCAAGCTAGAGAAGCACCAAACTTGCCTTCTGTAATCATGTACAGCAACATGCAGCACACAGATACAGATGCTGTATAACATTAGGTCTGTCTGATTCATGACATATTTGGGGGCTCTGGTATAAAAATATTCACATTTCAGAGACAGGCCGGGGGTCTCTTACCCACTTTAAAGACAGTTTTTCCCGTCGAACAGGCCAATGTAATTATTGCCCATTTGCAACAAAGTAAGGACTACAAACAGCAGCCTGTTAAAAATTATTTAAATTGCTCTAAAGACCCTCTTGATTCCTTCCTGGCGTTTGGTCTTTTAAAGTAAAGTAGGACAGAGAAATTGTTCCTAACAGGAATAGACACCACGGCATTCAAATGTAAATTAACATTTTGTATTTGAAAGACACTTAGTATTATCCCAGTGACTTTCTAAAATGTCACAATATTTGCTTCCCCAGCACTTAAGCTAAAAGACAGATTACTTGGGATGGAACTGTCAAACTCTACTCCCTATATAATGACATCACACTTAAAACAATAATGTCAAGGAAGAATCCTTCCCATTCCTGCTTTGGTTCAAGGAAGGGGATGGGGAGGAGGAGGAGAATGAAAAAAAAAAAAAAAACCAGTACATCAGGCAAGAAGAATTATGTAGAAATAAAACTTATAAAACTTTGGAAAGGAAAACAGGAATATTATAGAATCATAGAATCGTCCAGCTTGGAAGAGACCTTAAAGATCATCTAGTCCAACCATCAACCTAACTCTAACAAAGAAATAAGTAAGAAATAAAAATCACTAAACCATATTATGTTGAAGTGCTCCTTTTCTGCTAGCACCAGATAGAAACAGCTCAAAACCCACAGAACCCCCAAACAGCTCCGCAGGGCAAAAGCAAGGAGCTGGGAGCCCGGAGTTACTAACTTGGACTAAGGTGGCCCCTCGTAACAGCAGACAAAAAAAACCCAAAAAAACCCTCTGTCCACTAATCTGGCCATCCCATGCCCTCTGATAAATGCTCAACTGCAGACACACAGTCCTGTCCCAAAAGGAACACTCCTATTGTTGTGCAATTATGCTTTGAGCCATACAACAAAACCACCACAGTCCACGCTCCTTTTTGCCAGTCGGAGAAATAATCCCTTCTCTCTAAGGTACAGCCTCTCTCTCCATGTGGTTTTTCACAATATACCACTCTTCTCAGCTATATGGTTTTAAAGGCTTATAATTTAATAAGCAGACACACATGATAATCCGAGATTACAATCGGTATGAAGGCTACTTATCTTGCAGATTTACAACACAGGCTCTTGGTTATTTATCTGCAGGGTCTCTGGAGCAGAACTATTTAGGTACAGGCTTTTTTATTCCTTTTATCTAACTAGTGGTGAAGTACAGAACATGAATACAAGTATGACTCAGAAATCACAGTTAAATGCTCAGGCACCACATTTCAGAAGTTTTTGGTGGTTTTTTTTAAAAAATCATCAATGGGTAACTTTCAGGGAAAATAAACTCCCTAAATGTATGATTACATTACAAACATAAATATATGGCTATTGTAAATGGAAAATTAGGTGGAAAAAAAAGGTACCTAGGGGAAAAAGAAAAAAACATATATGAGCCTCTCTTTACCCACGGAGGCCCTAGAAACAAGTTTTCAGAGACGTATGATCAAAACCCTCACAAACTAGAAAGGAAAAGGGTAGTGTAGGAGAAACACTGTCAAGCACATCGAAAGCACACTGTGTTTATTGCTAATACCTTCATACCTGTTAAAGACAGATCATCAGTAGAGGTTATCTTCTTTCACTGTTTTCTCCCAAATTTAGTTTTACCTACCTCTCATAGGTTGACAAACCCATTTAATATGAATTTTACACTACAAGTAAGAATAGTCCCCTAGTTATAAAAAAAAACCCACCAAAACTTTTACTGGCAAAGATTAAAAAGCCTACATTATTTCACAGCAGAAGAGGGTAAAGATTTTAATCAGAAACATGGGACCACTTCCAAAGAACAGACTGACAGAGACAGCCTGCCATCTCATTAAAAAGGAAAAAAAAAAAATCTAGTTCACTAATTAACAAAAGAGTCAGGGCTATCATGGTTTCTCGGAAAAAAGGAAGAAAAAAAAAAAAGGATGAATTTTTACAAAACATTTAAGCTCAATTCCCCCCACCTTTCACTGGCAGGAGCCTTCCTCCAGAGGCAGCTGGAGTTCACCCACGCTAACTGGCCAAGCTAACCCAAATGAAAGGGCCGGGAGAGCAGGTTCAAAGGGAAAACCTGTGGTGCAAAACACATCCAAATGATAGAAGCGTGGAGGGTACCCAGAAGGGAACCGCACATCAGGTGCTGGCAGCACCACACGCCAGAGCCTACACGAGAAATGAGATCCTGGCGGGGCAACAGCTGCTTCTGTGAGCCCAGAACCACAATAATGACTTCTAGCAAGGAGCATCCCCCCCCCGCCCCATCATCATCATCAAGGGCTTCCCGACCTGCCACTGGGTCACCAGACAAGAGTCACTACCAGGGACATCCTGCCACCCACCACCCTCCCCGTGGTGTCTCTCAGGGGGCGACACCTCACTTAGAGGCACGTGTGGTGTCTTTTTTGACAATGCTCCAATACCATGGTAACAAACGTGTTTATCTATAAATGCCAAGACTGATGGGCTCTATCTGCCAAGAAAAAAAAAAATCACCATACTCCTGTGCTTCTGAAAACCAATTTAAGTTAACCCTTTTAAAGGCAACTTGGACAAAGAGAAGGCAATGGACAGGTCTTTTTTAACTCCTTAGCACTGAGCTGCAGTAAATAATTATAACTAATGCAGTTAGCAGCAGCAGGATGGAAATGTCCTGCAAAAAGCACATTTGTTAAAAGCTTCTGGCTACAGACCAAGTACTGAATTAATTTATGAATTAATGGCTTTCTGCTGCTTTTCTTTACCTTCTTGATCCATAAGGAGATACCACTCTAAAGAGGAAAGTACCGTGTCGTTACTGAAATGAAAACACTACAACAATTCTCTCTCTAAAACTAGACAAAAAACCCCAAAGCATTCTTGGCATCCTGCACAGAGGCATCAGGCAACAGCACGTCCGTTATTTATTCCCATCATCAGTCAGAACAGGTAAATATTGCTTCCAGCAGAAAGAAAACTAAAATTTGCATTAATTCCTAGTGCTGCCCAGCCACCTTCTAGGCCCAGGGTGTTCCAAAATAAACCTGTCTGCTTAAAGGTCAACTACATAGATGAACCTCATGTATTTCAAGCTACCCTGTCATGAAGAGGGAACAGATCATTGTTAATAACAGGTGTTACAATCACAGAATCACAGAATGTTGGAAGGGACCTTAAAGATCAGCGAGTTCCAACCCCCCTGCCATGGGCAGGGACACCTCCCACCAGACCAGGTTGCTCAAAGCCCCATCCAGCCTGGCCTTGAACCCCTCCAGGGATGGGGCAGCCACAGCCTCTCTGGGCAACCTGGGCCAGTGTCTTGCCATCCTCACACTAGTGAGTTTCTTTCTAGTATCTAATCTAAATCTCCCCTCTTTCAATTTAAAACCATTACCCCTTGTCCTATCACTACATTCCATGATAAAGGGTCTCTCCCCATCTCTTCTGCAGGCCCCCTTCAGGTACTGGAATGATGTATCTTGAAGAGGTGGAATGAGACACAGGCAGATAATGAGGTGGGAAAGATTAAGAAGGGAAGAAAATAAAAGTTGGAAGTACAAGGCAAAAGGTTAAAAACATGAGCAGGAGAATGAAATTATCTTCAGAGCCTCCTATCACAACCTGTGCTGCAGCACCTGAGCAAGGGCAGAAATGTTTGCATGGGAGAGACTACCAAGTTTAGGAAATGTTATGATTTCCAAACCTTTTTATTGCTGTAATAGAAGAAATATGCTTTTGTGTTCAAAATAAAGAAAAACTGATTGTCTGTCATTAAAACCATTGCTCACTCCATGTTCTCTTATGCTAACAGTCAAGTAACTTTGACCTTTGTCAATGCCACTTGAACCCAGACCTGGTGGCAGAAGAGAAGCTGAAATGCTTCGCCTGTGCCTACCTGCCAAACGCCAAGACAAATGGCTGGGTTAATTTTCACTGTAAAGCAACTTGCTGAATAACAGATATATAAAATATTAACAAATAAACCTGTTTTAATCTATAACTAGAAACAGTAAATTAGTAGAAAACCGGGGAAAAAAAAAAAGAAAGAAAATGAGTAGAGCATCAAACCTCTCAGGAATGATTGATCACAATCATTCCTGAGAAACACAGGGAGGTTTTATCATCTCAAATAAATACATTTAGTGTTTAGATACATCTCTCTGGGCAGATTCAAATCTAACTGATGCAGATACAGGCACTATGACTCCAAGAAGAGATCAAGGGAGCATGTAAAAACACTTACGAGCTACTGAGAAGTTATTTAAAGGTGATTCCCGCTGGTCAACATCCTGCGGTCGTTCCTTGTAGCCAATGAACGTGCCATCGTTCTTTAAAAGAAAGTATCGTGGCCTCCATGTTTTTATGTATTCTCCTGGAAAGAAAGTATGCACAAAGGGAAAGATCATCAGAAAACACCTTGCCAACAGTTTACTTTTGAATTACTGAAACTATATGTCATCCTGACATAGCAGCAGTTTTAGGAACATTCAGTTCATTCTGATACAAACAGTGGAAAAATACAGGCACCGAGTCAGATATTGCTACCAATGTAAACCATAAAAATGGGACTTGATAAAAGGTAAACATCTATGTTTTGTTCTTCCATCTACTCCGATTTCCATTCAAATTCTGCAACATCTGCCTTAAATGCATTTTAAGTTTTAAAAAAATCACAGCAGATGTCCTATGTATTATTTTTGCTATTGTCATTTTTCATACTGACAAGTGGAGAAATTTTTTTCATTTACATTTTGCAGCGCAAGTATTTTAAACAACAATGGGTAATTTACTAATTAGTCAACTGCTTTATCAAACCAACAGTCACTTTTAGAGCATAAGAAGATAATTCTCCGCTTATGTTACATAACATCACTCACTCCTCTCACAACATCTCAAGCGTGAAACACGAGATGATATATCACAATACGAAGGGGAAAACATTGGATGATGTATACCCACCACAAAGAAGACAACAAACATCTATTGTGAAAGATATTCCACTTTCTTTGTCAGAGAAAACATCCCTCACTCACATGATGCTGCTGCTCATCTGAGTAACCTGCACAGATAAGCCATCACGTAACTGTATTAACAGACACACTCAAAATCTCCAGCAGTAGAATAAAAAAGTTGATCAAAATCTCAGTTATTTACTGGATTTACTCAGTTGGGCTTCATGGAAGGATGACAGGGTTCCAGCTGTGGCTTTTTTGGGAGACACTGTTAATGTGTGCTTCAGTTTCTCCTGTTGCTCATTGCCCATGTTACCATCTTCTCAGGCAGCTTTTCCAGGAGCTCCAACAGCTTTACAGGGTGTCAAGCTGGGCCTCCGGGTCCTATGAGGTCCTGCAGTAACGTTTCTATTCAGCTGAACTGCAAAAAACCTCACTCAAGGTGCTATTCAAATTGGGGTACCAGCCACACTTCTCCAGCTCTGCTCACCCCATAACAACCGATTTAAAAACAAAATATTAAAAGAAAAAATAAAAAAAAAGAAGTGGTCACTACAAAGCGCCCACAGGTGGGCAGCAGCTCTACCCTCCTCCCTCCAGTGTGGTTTCTCATTTGTTTGTTCAACACCAGGGAGAAGACAGGGGAGCAGACTGAGAGCCAAGCTTCTTTCTGGCCTGTGCACCCCAGGAGGCTGCCTCTGCTGCGGCTGGTACCCAGCACCCTTGATTTTCATCTGCTGGCGAGCTCTTCAAACAACCACTGAGAGCAGGGAGAAGAAAAAGCTCCCCAAATTTATTAGCTCTGGCAACCTTCTGCTGCTCTCCTGTTCTCCCAGGCTCTGCTCACACCCTCTTTTCTTGCTGCTCGGCTCTCCTCCGCCGGTGATTTCTCTCCCAGTGATGTGCACCCCTGCCCCAGGAACTCCCCTGCAGCTGCTTCACCTCCTTCCTCTCCCCACAGACCTCCTCTCCTTCTGCGAGGAGGTTTCAACACCAGCTGTGGCATTTCTCCTCCGCTCAGACTCGGCTCTTTTCTCTGCTGCACACAGAAGTAAAGCAACCCCAACGCCCACTGCTGCTTTTGCCCGTTTAGCCCTCACCAGGCTTTCCATTTTCTCATTTGAAGCAATAAAAGTCCTAAGAGTTACGGAAGCAGAGCAGAGTCACACAGTGGTACCTCTCCAACACCGGCCATGCCTGCATAAAACATCTGATAAAACAGGACATGGAGCAAGAAAGATGGGAGGAAAAGGAAGGAGCACAAACCTTCTCCATCTTTCTTTCAGAGATGTCTGTTACAGCTGCAAGTCTTATATTAACCTATAAGGGGTTTACAAAAATGTCATCATCACTTTAGGAATTTCAGAAGAACTCACCTAAGCTGTCATGGCTTAACATTTACAATCAAGACAGTAAATGTAGAAGGTTTTGTTGCCGCCGTCTTTTTAATTCTGACCTTAATTAAAAGCTGCAAACTTTCTGGAATTGGTAGGAGATTATGAAGCCTTTCACATTTAAAATCTCAGTCCAACTCAGCCCAGATCAGTGAGATTATTCCACTCTCATTACTATCACACCACAGATGTGACGACGGGGACAAGAAGACACATGGCAGGCTCAGCCTGGCTCCCGACAAGAGGTTTGCCAGGTAAGCAGGTCGGGGAGGCGGCTGCCCAGACTATCATGATTTTGGAACATGCTGTTACGTACCTGACTCATTGGTATTTTCTTGTGTTGCAAAAAGCAGACCCAGGAGACCTAGAAACCATCACATACCCCTTATCATACCCGCATTTAAGACTAAATCCAGATCGGATGGGGTGAAAATTATCTGAAAAGGGGCAAGATATCGAGAGTTTCAATTTCCCTCACTCCTTAATCTATGCTCCCCATCTTTCCCGTTGGTATTTACAGAGGAGACATTTATTTTTTGCAGATTCTGAAACTATTATCTGATTATTTTCAGTGAAGTATGCATAATTTTACAGAAAATTACACTGTACTGTCACAAGAGACTCTTCTTCTTAGATTAGATGCTTATGTTTGGCTCTCATACTTTCTTGCAGCTTTATTCCCTGATCTGTTTCTCTCTCAGAAACACATCATCTAACAGGATTAATCACACAGTCTGTAAAATGGTGTGTTCCATACATATATAGCATCCTCCTCCACGCTCACTCTTTCTGTGTGAAAAATCCAGGATTTCATTACCGCCAGGCATTTTTCTAAGGACCGTTCTGCTTCGAGCTTCCCTCACCCATTGCTCCAGCTGATTCTGGTTCCTGACCCACCTTCTGAATTTGGAAATGAGTAACGTGATTTTCAACTTCTTTTTCCGTGAGTCTGGAGCTTAATGAATCCCATAATATGGCGAGCATCCACTTTATGGATTATTGCTCTTGCCGAGGACAGCGTGAGGCTCACTGCTGCATCTGTGGTATCCATTTGACTCTGTAACACACCGAGGTTATACTTCTGATCTTGCAGCAAAGTGCAAGACATGCCCTGTGTGTGTGTGTGACTTCCCAATCAGATATAGTAAGAAGTATAATTTTACATTCAAGCCCCAGCAAACGACCGCTCCTTTACAGAAGTTCTGAAACACAGATTTCACCACCAAGAAAAAGCACAAAGTGCATATTCTTAAGAAACAAATTGCTGGTTTTATGATTAGCTAAAACACTACAAACTTCCTACAACCTGTGAGGAGGACCACGTTGATCAGGGCAGCAACTACGAGTAATTTTAGGCAGAAAAGGAGCTTGTCAGTAAAGCCAAAAAATAACTACGTGGAACTGCTGGGACAAAGCTGACTGAAAAACATTAACAACTTTTCCTTCCTCTGCTATATTCAGTAAGCTGTCATGCCTGAAGAGTGAACTGAGCTGTTTCAATTTTTGCCCTGTGTTTTTTATTCCTGTTGCGGTTTTGTTTTTAAAGAATCATAAGCAAGAAGTTACTTGAAGTCACTAATATTAGCAGTCATGTAGTCACACTAGAAGATTGTGCCGAGTACAGTAAAGACAAGCATGTGTGGCAAATCCTATCAGACAACACTAAAAATAATAATAATAATAATAATAATGATCCACCATGGAAAAGTGAACAATTTACAAAGCAAAACATTTTTTCCTCTGTGATTCATTGCTTGTGTAATGCCCTGGCAGAGTCTTCTTTGTTTTCAGTAACAGAATGCTAACACTGCAGAGACAGGAAAGCAAAAGCACGGGTTATAAATCCTACATATAAAATCCTGGAACCAAACAGACTCCTCTGTAGCTTGCTAGCTTTGTTATTTAAAATCTTTATGTACCATTCTGTTTACTCCGAGCAATTTCCAAATTGAAAAGATCTCCAAACTGTATATATCTAGAAACATACCCGAAGATTGTTATAGACCGATTTCCCTTTATTGCCTTGTGTCTGCCCCCACACACTGCACATTAAAATACTTAACACACACTTAGAATGTAAATCCATCTCATGCCAGAAAAGCTTTTTCACAGTAACACATACTCCAAAGCCCCCTTATGCCTGAATATTTCAGGGGAAAAAAAAAAAAAAAAAGTCAAACACGAAAACTCTTTCGGTTCATGAAAAGTTAATTCTACTGAGGATTTACAATAATGCAGGGTTAGGTTATTTTCCTCTCCTCCCCACAACAGTATCTCACCGAATCTGGAGCTGTCTGCCACTGATAGAGTGTCTAACATCAGAAACAGCTGCCACTCCCTGGGAAGCTCACGGGGTAAGTGGAGAATAATGAGCAGCAAGCACCAGCAGAACAAAAGAAAATCCATCTTTATTTACCAACTGCTGCATGCTTGTTGCTGCATCAAGCTCATTCAAAGCCAACACCACACCCTTTAATTCAGAACAGACTATATTTAAGAAGCCTCTGCCTTTTTTTTTTTTTAAATCAACTCATACATACCAATGGTTTGGAAAAAAAAAAATTAAATCATTAGGTTAACCAAGTCAGCATTCAATGATACCCTTGATATTTACAAAAGTACTGGACTAACTATTAACTTTCTTATGCCCCAAAGTAACCAGAAGGAGGCCAGTAGCATCAACTGAAAACAAGGTCTCAGTTATAATAAATGCACCCCAAATCGATGGATAGATCACACATTAAATTTTCTGATCAGAAGTAGCACCATTAATTACAATTAATGCTCAAAAAATAAATAAAAAATGAAAAAATTAGAGATTCTGAGTTCCCACATGCTCCCAAGACGTACGACATTCCTTGATTGTACAGCCCTGAACCCTCCAAGGGAAACAGGAAAGTTATGGCAACCGCAGCGCTAATGTGCCACCGGTGAAAGGCAGAATGACTCATTTCTGGGACTTCAATGGCCACGAGAAGTGGCCCGCATCCTGTCGGCCTCAGAAGGCTTTTGGCAAAACAGATGCCAGCTTCCTCGGGAAGACGTGAAGCTTTCAGGAGCTGCCATCCCCTGCGCGCTGGAGAGCGGGGATGGGGATTTACAGTTAGTCTCCGCTGCTCCAGTAAATAGGGCATGTGTCCACTCACTTCAAAACCAGCTGAAATCAAAACACATTTGGGGGAAAAAAAAAATAAAAAAAAAAAGAAAGCAGGGCTTGAAAACGCGCCCTTGCGTTTCTAAAGCACTCGGAAGAAAGCCCTTTCCAAATGCAGCAAGCTAATTCTGGATCTTAACGGCTTGACACCAAACAATCAAACAAGTCTAGGGTGACCCCAAGAAAACTCTCAGCTCAAATATGGGCTTTTTTTTTAAAAAAAAAACAAAATAGCTGCACAGACACCCACCAGGCTGGTGCGGCACTCTTCCCTTCCCTCAACAAACTGTCAAAGCGAGATATTTAAACACAGTGCCAGGTTTTCAGTAGCTTGGGGAAAGGGAAAAAAAAAAAAAAGGAAAGAAAAAAAAAGAGGTTATGCTAATGTCTTTCCCAACACGCTGGCAGGGAGAGGAGGACCTCTGGTTTGTCTGCCTATTCAGAGGCACAGCAAAGGGAGACGGTTCTTTGATGGGTTGTTTTTTTTTGCTGTTGTTGTTTTTTTGGCCCCTCTCTGGATGCCTCCTCGGCTGCTGCCTCCCTGGTACAGCTGCAGAGGGGCCGCCTGTGCCCTGCATCCCGGTGCCCGTGCCCTGCATCCCAATGAGGCGGCCGGGGCTGCCGGTGGGGATGCTCCCCGGCTGGGAGGTCAACCCCGCAGCTCGGCACCGGCCAAGGCTCCCCAGCTCTCAGCCCGGCTCCTCTCACGGCCCCAACACGGGGTCCCCCACGGTCGTAACGGGCTAATTCAGGGCAGGGTAAATCCTCTCCCTGCTTTATTCTCCCCGGGGCAGCTGGATGGTGGTGCGGCGCGGCGGCAGCCCGCACGGCCGTGACTGACGTGACTGCCAACAGGTTAAGAAGAAACGCCGCCGCCGCCGCCTCCTCCTCCTCCAGCTCAGCTCCAGCTTTTCTAAACCTACTGCCGTTTTCTCACGCTCACACAAAGCTGCAATACAGGGCACCTGCTTCATTATCATATCTTGGGGGAATTTGGGGAGGGAGGGAGGAAGGGAGGGAAGGAAGGAAGAGGGGAGTTGGAGGTGGGGCGAAGGGGGGGACTGAGCGGTCTGGCCTTCCAGCCACAAAGGGAGCCCTGCCAGGACTGCTCTTGGTCACCTGGCACCTCACACCTGTAAATTAACTTTCAGGAACTTGTAAATTAACTAAAGAGCCTTGGCTGAGGGCTTCCCACAAAGCTCGAAAAATAAGCGTATTGGAAGCTACCTCCTGTCTTCAGTTACACACCAGCACGGATGGGAAACACCTAGGGAAGGCAAGAAACAGGCAACTCTTGATTGGCAAAGGTAGGTCACGGGAGAGGTCAGAAATCAGATTATTGAGGAAGAAACAGACTCTCACCCAACACTTTCTCTGCAAAGGGGCTGGACAGCTACCATGTTCTCCAATTCCACCTCTGTCAAAGGGTTTGAGATCACCAGCCAACACCAGCGCTACAGAAGATGACACCTCTGTATTTTTTAATCACTGTATTTCAACTGTATGGTTATGTAAGTAAAACTGAAACAGAGGTTTATCTTTTTTTTTTTTTTTTTTTTTTGCTGAATTTCAGTTTAGAAGGTCAAAAATGTTGCCATATTGCTTACAGCAATCAATTTAAGCAATACCAGATATTCCCAAAGGATCCAAAGAGAATTAATCAGTATGTAAAAAACTCCTTACTCCTACCTTTGGCATAGCTTAGTCAGGCTAGTCCTAACCTACAGCTGTCTCCAGTGGGAGAAGATGTAAATGAAGTTTCATTAAAAACAGCAGTTTTAAGGATAGCTACATAAATTACAGTAAAGTATAAAGCGATATCTTAAGCTACACTGAAAACAATACCTCTGAGTGAAGTGCATCTCCACTACTTCATGGTGGGAGCAAAAGGATTTCAAACTACCATGAGGTGTCCAACACAATTAGTAAGCTGCTCCTGAGCACCTACAGCATTTTAACAAAATAAAACATTCCTGTAACAGAAAGTGGCATCACGTATTCCTCTGCTTTTGACAGGTGCCCGACACTCTCTCATTTTTATAAATAAATAAAAATGACAGAGGAGGTGTCAGATTCACTGAGCTGAATTAAACGCACTTGGAACAATTATTTTTCCCCAAGTAATTTTTACTTTGACACTATGATGGAAAATAGCACAAGCAGCTAACAAGGCACTTAAGCTAATAAGCCCCTGCAACTTTTAAGATATCTATCCCTTGGAGGAGGGAGGTACTTACAACTATTCCTCGAGCTCCATCTGATGTTAATACAATCTGTATTTCTGCAAATCAGTCTCTTAAATACATTGTGTGTATTTATATAAAGGGTGTGACTTAATCCTCCAAAGATTTTTATGATCTCTACTAAAAATACAAAGGAGGGGAGGGAGGAGAAAACCCCAAACCAAAACTACCAAACACACCACACCTTGTATTTGAACAAGGAAGGGTTTTTCTAGATATCATCTAAAAGGTGATTTAATTATTTTACCTCTTAGCATCCTTACCCATGATTTCTGCTCTTATCTGAACAAGTGCCTTATTTGAATATGACATACCCAGTTCCGTTCTTCAGTAAATCCCATCTGGAGACTGACAGAGTAAGAGGGGACAAAGCAAAGAAACACACACAAACCAAAGCTCTTCCAGAGATGAAACAAAATAAGTCCAAAAGCACAGTTTTAGCTTCTACTCCTAGGGCTGTCTACACATAGAGGATGTTCAGGAAAAGCATCATTAATTGATTAAAAATTCATTTTAGGTCCCACCCCACACTCTGCACATTGGAAAAAAAAAAAAAAGATTAACAGAGCCAAAAACTCAGGTGAGAGTGGTTTTTTTTATGATGAATTTACTTGCTTTGCAAACATTAAACCTGAGAAGCACTCAGCAGAGGCTCACCATTAAAATCCCAAATTTGGCAGAGCTGAGAGGTGAGCTGGTAAAACTCGGGGGGGTGGAGGCACACGGGGAAAAGCAGGAGCAGCCACACAGAAAACATCCACGGTGAGGACTTGCCAGTCCCTGGTTCACTCTTCTCAGCTCCCATTACTAGATCATTGTGTCATTCACAAAGCCAATCAAAAACCTCAGGGAATTGTAAAGAAATGTTAAGAAAAAAAAAAAAAAGGCTAGGGGACATTCGGGGAGATTTATGGAAACAGCAGCTTTTCTAAAACAGATGATATGGACCAACTTCAGGGGAGGTTTGAAATGGGGGGGAAGCTCTATTTGTAAAAACTAAGCTGCAGAACGCAGACTTTTTTAAATAAGTAATTTATGGAGGGTAAGAAATTAACACATCAGATTCTAATCCTTTAGCTTCTGGGTTTGCATCCTGATTTTCAACATAAATACACAGAGTTGGTTTATGCCACTTACAATAAAAGCTCTACCAGTAATTGTGTGATCATGCTGTGCATCAGGAAACTTCTTAAGTGCCAAGAAAAAAAAAAAGAAAAAAGAAAATCAATGCAGAGTTTTAAACATGTTTATACAAACAGTTACTGGATAAAAAATTTCATAGAAAGATGCATAAAAGCCAAGTTAAACAAATATTTCAATGGCAAAAATAAGAGGCAACATGAGAAAAAGGAGTGTGTTGTTTATATGGCTGGGGCTAATTTGAATTTCCTTTCTTCATTTCATCACTAGCAAGTCCTCAAAACCCTGGAGGAGCAGACAGAGACCATGTCAGTTCTAATAAAAACTTTCATTTATCTTGAGCCATTTAATGGCCATCAATGGAAAAATTACAAGCACTTCCCAGAAAGCAAGTTCTAATATTTGTTATCATGGCAACCTCCTGGTTACGCCTCCAAATTTAGTATTCCACAGATAACTTCTACTGAGTCACTACCCCAAACTAAGTCTCCTCCAGATAACAGGAACGCCTGCCTCAGTTCAGAGGAATTTTGTAACTTCATTGCATACTCAGAATTTATTAAAACAGCTTCACCACTGAGTAACATGAGAGCAAACAGCCACCATAGCCCTGATGCCAAGCTTAGCTGGGCAACGCAGGCCTAAGAAACTCTGCCAAGGATTTTTGTGTCTTGGACTGAGGTGTGTTGTCACCGTAGAGCAGAAGCCCAATCCCTGCTGCTCCCTCCACAGGGTCACGGACCCAGCAAGACACACCTTCAAGACTATGAAAATTCATTTCTTTTTACAATATGCAGTAACAATGTTGAGTTTGGATATGATCAACAGCAAAATTCCTGCTGGATTTCAGTGGTACCATGGTTTAGCCCTGTAATATCAAAATGTATTAGTAGGTACTACTAGAAGCACACACACATAATTCACAGAACCACAGAATGATATGGGGTTGGAAGGGACCTCTTGGTGATCATCTAGTCCAATTCCCCTGCCAAAACAGGTCCACCCAGAGCAGGTTGCACAGGAATGTGTCCAGGTGGGTTTTGAATGTCTCCAGAGATAGAGACTCCACCGCCTTCCTGGGCAGCCTCTTCCAGGGCTCTGTCACCCTCAAAGTAAAGAAGTTCCTTCTCATGTTTAGATGGAGCTTCCTATGTTCAAGTTTGTCCCACTGCCCGTTGTCCTGTCACTGGCACCACTGCAAAAGAACTGGCCTCATCCTCCTGACACCCACCCTTTAAGTATTTATAAGCTTTGATCAAATCCCCCCTCAATCTTCTCTTCTCTAGACTAAAAAGCCTCTTGTGACTATTATTTTTTGAACCCCAAAGTCATCTGTTACAGTAAGGTCACCATACCTCTCCCTAACAGCTCCAAGCTCCAGGAGACTTGCATTCCAGTCACTCACAGGAAAACCTGTTTCTCACACAAGAAGGAATGAAAGAAAGACCCACCTGCTTTGACATTGTTATCATGAATTAATTTTCACATTGCAACAGCATCTTGGTACATTAAAACCACTTTTCATTTTAAAAAAGCATAAAAAATGAAAAGGTATACACCACACAGAAGTGAGAAGCAGATAAGCACAGGAAGATGGGAGCTTGAATTACACTTTCCAGCTCGCAGTACTGTTGTTTTGTTAAGACATGGCAAAAACACCAATCTCCTCTTTATTTAAACTGCTCCTGTGTCCAGGGGGAAAAACAAACATCACACCAGCTTCCATGGGCATCAAACCTGGCACTCGCCCCACTGGATTTTCAGAAGTCAGGGACTGCTGCATCGGCCCCACCTGATTTTCCAAGAGCCACGCAACTGCTCCTCACCATGCACAATCCCCTCTGACACCTGAATTCTGAAAGCCCTGTCCCACAACTGAGCACAGTTATCTGTTCTCTGTGGTTTATCTTCCCACTCCTGCTAGCACATTCCCAAAGAACAGAAGCAAAACAAACAGCAGAACACGTCCCTTGCCTCACCAGGTTACAGCTACCCTTCAGGTTTGCAGGAGAACTTGCAACAACTCCAGTAGCTGTCCAGGAGAGTGAAGTTCCCTACACTTTCAAGTGTGAGAACACCAGAAAGCCATAAAGAAAGCTTTAAAAAGTCACACGAGGGGGGTTTGGCTTTGTTTTGTTTATAAAATATTTAATTTTAAAAAAATAGTGCACGAAAACCTATGGGTCACCTGGGGTAACATTCCTGAAGAAGGTCATCTGTGGCCATGCTGGTGCCTCAGGGACTTCTACAAAGGAAGGAACATGCAGACACACACACAGAAAACCCTGCTTTGTTGTTCCATGCTCAGCGCACGTTCTGGTTGCAGCATTTTCTTCTACCAGTTCCCAATCTGATGCTATCAGCTCAGATGGCAGCTGGCGTGGACACCTCTGACACTCCAGGGATCAAGCCAAGCAAGGCCACCCTGAAAAAGCTGCTGCTGCGGCTGATAGCAAGGCAGGAGGGGAGAAGGAGGAGAAAGGGGAAGGACAGAGGTACCTTGTGGAGAGGGAAGAGCATGGTAGACATGAGCCAAGATGTGGCTAC
This sequence comes from Scolopax mira, assembly GCA_004320125.1. Classification (NCBI taxonomy): domain Eukaryota; kingdom Metazoa; phylum Chordata; class Aves; order Charadriiformes; family Scolopacidae; genus Scolopax; species Scolopax mira. The sequence goes on from BJBW01008880.1 coordinate 16,014, forward strand.
CACAATTCTGGCTGCAGTCTGCTGCATCAGAGAGGAGGACACTGACAAAGGCACAAGGTGCGTTGCCCCAGAAGCTGGGTCTCTGCCAGGCAGGGGGGCACGGTACTGGGCTGCTGAGAGAACAGGCAGGGCAGGGAGAGGTGGGAACCTGGCCCTCAATCCTGGCCTTGCCAGCTCTGCCACTGGCCACCTGAACAGGTCACAGGGAAAGTATCACCCTCTGTACAGGTAACTGTTCTTGAAACATGGTCTAATCTGAGCAGGTTTACAGAATTACAGAATCACAGAATGGTATGGGGTTGAAAGGGTCCTCTGGAGATCATCTAGTCCAATTCCCCTGCCAAAACAGGTCCACCCAGAGCAGGTTGCACAGAAACGTGTCCAGGTGGGTTTTGAATGTCTCCAGAGATAGAGACTCCACCACCTCCCTGGGCAGCCTCTTCCAGGGCTCTGCCACCCTCAAAGCAAAGAGGTTCCTCCTCATGTTTAGATGGAGCTTCGTACGTTCAAGTTTGTCCCATTGCCCGTTGTCCTGTCACTGGGCACCACTGCAAAAGGACTGGCCTCATCCTCCTGACACCCACCCTTTAAGTATTTATAACCATTGATCAAATCCCCCTTCAATCTTCTCTTCTCCAGACTAAAAAGACCGAAGTCCCTCAGCCTCTCCTCATAAGACAGATGTTCTAGTCCCTTCATCATCTTTGTAGCCCAACACACACACGTACGTTAAAGATGGCTAACATGGAGCCCGTCCATGAGCACACGACATCACTGCACCTTCGAAAGCAGAGCCAACACTCACAGAGAAATCTTCCAGAAGTCAGCCCAGCCATGAAGCCTCAGCCCACCCTCTGGCCTGGGGGAAGCAATCAGGTTTGGATTATTCCCAAATTAAAGCTATAAAGATATATATATATATATCTCCCCCTTCATACTATGAGAAAACCATTTTACCATCAGGATTGCAGTTTCAGAATCAAGCTAAGACACCGAAAAAAGTTTCCATAAAGCAGTCACTGCACGCTTGCAGGGGCTAATCTGCAATTTTCATTTATCCACAGCACAGTAAATGAATCTTTGCAGTGGGCAGACCTTCTTGCAAATTATGGTTTTCTAAACGAAGCCATGCTTGGATACAGAAATTGGAAGGTACAGATAACACTCTCTTTTTTTTTCTTTTTTTTAAAAAAAAAGGTATAACAAAGGACCCACATGGAAATTACTGTCCCAATTATTATATTTGGTGATAAAATTGCAGTTCAACAACAAAATTAGCTAAGCAAAAGTCCAGTAGTGGTTCACCGTCACTGGTTTGAAAATATGTTTTTTTCTACATACTTATTTCCCCTCACCAGAGAATCCAAATTTCTTAGTTTAATCATATTCCCTTTTCCAAAAGAAATGGGGGTCTTTTTAACCAATAAAGACAGTTCATTATTTAATCACAGGGGCATTATTTGCCTTGTGGATGACCAGAATGGATCCAAATGAATTTATAATCCAAAATGGATTATAAAAATTAATCCAAACTAAATGCCTCTGTTATAATAAAGTTTCCCAATTAATCTTAAATCAACAGGTTCCCAATTTCAGGTAAAAAGCCTGATTGAAACTGCTTTGCAAAACTACTGCTTTTTTCTGCCCCTCTGTACTAGAGATGCAGTCCAAATTACTATTTCCATAAAGAAATATGTTTGATATTGACAGGGGTCCTATGACAAATTCTTGATGGCCTGCAGGGATTCTTGTACTTAACTCACAGGTAAAATCTACAGTAATTTATCATGCAAAAAAATAAAAATCAATTGCTCTGTAGATCAGGGCTCCCATTCCATGCTGCAGTTGGATTTGCTATCACACGGGGCAGGGGGTGATGGTAATTAAGTAGTTTCATTTGCAGCCCTCAATTCTTTGCACCTAACTTGTGACAGCACACAGGATGAGGGAGAATTAGTTACGACACTGTGCACTTTCATCAGGTATGTTTTAATCTTTAAAAAGGAAATTATAAAGATATAGCTGCAAAAAGGTTGATGACAGAAAAGTAAGAGACAGGAGCAGAGGAAACAAAAATAGTGATAAAAATGGGTTTTCAGCATTACAAACATTGGTGCCTTTTAAAAAGAAGAGCCCGAGCCATATTTCACCCCCACACGTACTCCTTTCTTTTGTATTGAAGTTTAATAAACATTTTCTCCAAGTTACTGATTTTGGGGGGGGGAAGGAAAAAAAAAAATGCTGGATAAACACTCGTGTTAACCCAGTTCCGTGGCTCGGTGCCAAATGTAATGCCAAACTTCCCAGTTGCAAAACGAGCTGTTTTTACACACCAAAGTAACCACGCAGCAGGCCTGCCGAGCCCGAAGACAGCTGACAGAGATGACTGTTGCTGTCCCCCCATTGCACCGACATCCATCCAAATACCAACATCTGCTGTGCTACAATTTACTTTTTACACAACATTTAGCAAAACAGTGCCTCTGACTGCAACATCATTAAGGAAGTAACAACAAATAAATCGCAAAGTCCCATCAGACAATTGTAAAATTAAAGCGTAGTTTGTCTTGCGTACACTGAGCTTTAGTTCAGATGTATTGGACTTCAGAAATAATAAGCATTAGAATCTGTTTCCTTTTATTAAGCACACAAGACAAAAATTCTGTAAACCGTGACAAGTGTAATCCATCATTACAGTGAAAATTACAGTTTTGAAGATGTTGACTTGACTCAGTAGGCGGAGAGGCAGATGCCTGCAAGGCCGGGTACAATGGCAGCAGCCCAGACTGCTAACAGGATTACACTATGCCTGGAAGCCCAAGAAGAGCACTCTCCATTCAGGGCCCGCTTCTTTTCAAACACCCAGAGCGTCTATTTGTGCTTGTGAAGTCAGGAATTAACATTTCTACAAACTAAAAGGCCCTTCGCTTCAGAAGCGGGACAGAGCACGGGCACCCAGGCCAGGATGGCACCTCGCAGAGGTGAGGTGGCAAGGCAGGCTCGGGTAGTTCTGTTACAAAACCATTGCCTGGGGGTTCCAACTGGGAATTAGGCTCCTACGTGAAAGCCAGGTTTGGTTAACGGTGTCACAAAGTCCCTGTGTGATCTGGTGTCTTCCACCCCTGTGTCACCCGGGGCGGTGCAAGTCAAAATATAGGCCCTGCCACTGCCTTGGGGCTGTCATCGGCACCAAATAGGAGGAAGAGAGGAGAATTCTAATCTTTCAAGTTGTGATCGGCTTTCTAAACCAATTATTTTTTCCTCCTGTCCTGCAGTAATTCCAGGAATGCAAAAATAAGAAGAAAACCAAAAAAAATTCTCACTTTCTTTTGAAAAGCAGATACCGAATGAATAAATTCATGAAGAAACAGCTTGAATTATGTTAGGCATAAATTAAGGGGTTTTTCCCCTCAATCCTCCTGCTCCTCATCACTACCTTTAAACCAACTTAAAAATCATTGAAGTTACAAAACATGACATTTTTTTGTGGGAACAACCCCTCCCCTTACATCCCCAGACAATGTGTCTGTCGGGAACAACAACGTACCCAACACCCGGCCCAAGATACAAGAACTTGGCAGGCTGTATCTCCAAGCAGTTTCACCAACACAATACCGTTTCCCTCGAATCCCTATCAGCTTAAGAGTGGAAGACAATAATATTTCAGATAACACCGGCAGCAAACATTTTGGTAAGTTGAGTGGACGTTCCTTATCCAATTCGCAGATAACAGCAGGCAAGCAAAGTGCTTCACTAATTTGCTAAATTCATGCAAAACTCAAGGGGTGCGGAGCTTAAATATTTCTGGGGGTTCAGGCCAGCGCTGATTTGTGTCAGTCTTTATGACAATGTATAGACATGCCCATCGTGGGGAAAGAGGAGAAGCCCATGCAGAGATCCAATCCTGAGCAGGGATTTAGAGGACGGGCTCCTCCATGCCAGCTACTACGTGTTTGCATGACAGGAGTCAAGGTCCATCGGGAGCTTATCTAACAAGTTGCTCCTGCGCAAACTTTAGGTTCAAGCTCCGAGTTCAGAACTGAAATGCTGTTTGTTTGTCCATTTTATCCCCTGGCACGGTTGGCTTTTTGTCAGGCAGATGTATGCCACATGCAAGGCATTTCCCAACCTCCCCGCACTCTGCACACACTCTGACCCCTCAGCCAATGCTAAAAGAGAGGAGGAAGTGTTTCTGACAGTTCTACATACTCTTCTCAACAATTTTATTGAGGGGTATAAACATTTCCTCCCCCTCCCGACCCTCCTGGTAAGGAAACACAGCCAAACAAACCAAAAAAATCCAGCGCTTCCCAAACCCTAATGCCCTAAACCCAGCAGCAGGAAAGGAAAGGGGAGGGAAGGGGTGGAGAGGAAAGGAGAGAGAGAATGGATTACACTGAAGTTATTTTTGTCCTGTTCAAGTGGATGTGCAGAGACAACTAAATATAGAATTTATCAAAGCAGGTGAACAAGGAAGACGACATGAGCCACATGTCTCAAGGAGCAAGAAATAAACAAAGCACACTTCTACGTCCTGGCCCAAAACACACTGCAATGAACAAATATTCAACTCACCGCAGCCTTCCCTTTGGACATGTGACAATGTAAATGTCGAGCAGATAGGTTTCCTGTCCCTTACCTGCTTGTACTATATATAAACAAGCACTACGAAGTCCACATTGAAACGGAAAGAGGTTTGCACTCTTCTGCGGTGTCTTTGGACAGAAATTCTTCCGAAGAAAGTACATTTGCATGTTCGGCTGGGTAATAAAGCACCACTTGAAATCAAACGTTAAGGAATGTTATGTTGTCAGTGGCAACACAAAGGATGTGGTTTCTATGAAATTTAACCAGTTATTTCAAGGACAATTGCTTTCTTCTGGTCAGACTCTAGCCCATGGCTTGCTCAGAGTAACTGCTATAGTAGTTTGAATTTCGCAAGCGAAAATCCATTCATATGTATTTTTAACTCTTTCCAGGGTCTGAGAGAGGCTGTGAATCGTGCTGGGTGCCAGAAGCACCTACTCCATTCAGTCACCGTGAGCAGCCCACGCTGGCAAACACACGGGTAGCAAGACTCACCCAGGCTCTCGGGCTCTCAGAGTCCACAGCCAAGGATCCAAACAACAGCGTTTAGCCAGGATGTTAAGGGCTTTGCTGGGTCCTCACGCAGTGGTGAGCAAGGAAACATTCAGAGAAAAGACGTGGCACCAACCAAGCCATAAGTTCAGTGGAAGCCACCACTCACACCAGTGCTGTAACCTACCACTGGGCTTCAAGAACAGAAAGCTTTTTACACGGAACATTTCCCTTCTTCCATCTGTGCCCCCAGTTACCACAGCATCCCAGAGCCCCACAGCCCGAGCTGCATTTGTCCTCACAACATCCCTGTGAAGTAGGGAAGTGCTGTTATCACCATTTTACAGATAGAGAACTGGGGCACAGAGAGATAAAAATAACCTTCTACAAGATGCTCATATAGGAGGAAGTTTGTGGCAGAGCAGGGGACGACTGGTTTTGATTCTCAGTTCCAGGATGGGACTCTAATACACCACCCACTTCTTCAGCTTCTAGGTGCTCTGCCTTCCATTTCACCGACCTACCTATCTCCAACAGGGAACAGGGAATGCCTACGCCTTTCATTAATGGTATTTCCAGTCCAGAAAAAAAATGGAAGAGGGCAACAGTTGCAGGCGTTGTTTGCATTCAGAAGTCTTAAATCTGAACAAAGACAACAATTTCCAAAATATTCAGCACTATCCTGGTATTGTGGGAAAAGGAAGGAAGATGTATCAAGTTTTCAAAGTAGAAAAATAATTTAAAAAAAAAAATCCACGGTAGGTCATAAATATAATTTTAAAATAATTAGTGAAAGTTTTAATAGGAAGCTGGTATTAGACATGCATCCTTACTAAAACCTCCCTGCTCTGGAAATTTTAGGTTATAAAATACTATGAAATAAAAAAAGTCCCTTTGGAACTGCAGCTATCTCAATTCAGACACAGATTTAAACACAGATCTGATATAGTTTCATACAGAGACCTTGGCTCCAGACTTCACACAACAATCTTGTCTCAGATAAAACAAATTCCAGAGGCTGGAGACTGCTCAAGGTTTCCCATTTCTGGCTCAGCCAGACTTCAACCCTGCCCTCAAAGGCTCTCTTTTCTAAGTGAAATGCCACATCAGGTCCAAAATTTACTCTGTCCTTTGGGACTCCAGTTGCAGCCACCCAGAGCACCAGTTGTGAAATAAGCTTCTACAACTTAAGGGCATTCATAAAGCAGCATTTAATGTCAAGTGTTTGAGGTGAGTATTACCCTGAAACAAACGGTCCTATGGATCCCACTACGGATCACCTGGTTTACAGGGTCTGACCCCAAAAGGTGTCTGCTCATCAGAACAGCCAAAGAATGATAGACAGGTACTAAACCATCATGAACAGGCCTTGATGAAGGCCACAAGAATCTAAAGCACACCTGCTCTGCCATGGTGGGTCTCTCAAAGAGCTGTAGCTAATAAGCTGTTGCCGAAAGTGACTACAGAGGACCTAATTCAGCGTCCATCAGTGACATAAAATAATCAAAGCCTTTTTGGAGAGGACCAGAATGAACAGAGCTAGCCCCACCACACTTACCACTACCCCTCTTTTCCCTCCTTTCTTTTACACCAGGACTACAAAAGGGTGAAGGAGAAAGGCTGGGATGAGGTTAGAAACATTTCTGCTTTGTGACAATGAGCCTCACAGCAACCACCACCAACCAAGCAAAAAAAAAGAGCAAAACTCCCAGCAGCTTCACAGCTACATAGCAATTTAAGTAAACCAGACAGTCTAATAATTAAAGCCAAAAGCAACTTTTGATTTAAAAGCACAGACCCAGAACACTAACAACAAGTAGTAAATTAGTGAGGTTTGTTTATATTCCATGTTTTGAACCTTTTCCTTGAAAAATACCAACTTCTGTATTTGAGCAGATTAGCCAGCACTGAAAATTGAGGCGGCCAGTTGACAACAGAGGAGCTGCTATTTATTTTCTGTTTGACAGTCATCACAAGGAATATCAAAAGTAAACCCAAACACCTCTACAAACGTGGTTGCTATTCTCCTTCAAAATCAGGCTGGGCATGCAACCCCCAGTCAAACCAGTAAAGAATCATAGAATACTTTATGTTGAAAGGAGCCATGAAAGGTGATGTGGTATAGTCTTCCATCAAAGCAGAGTCACTCAAAACTCTACAAAAGAAATCCTAACACTACAGGACATGTGGGTAATTCAGGAGAATTACAAAAATACAAAGGCAAAAAAACAGAACGAATGCAACTCTATCAAACTGCAAAATTCAAATCAAATTCAAGGAACAAAACCTCAAGTCTGCTTGGCCACGTGCCCTCATCTTAATCTCCTTGCCTCCAGTAACTGGTTTGAGGATTGTGAGAGTCAGCAGAAAGATGAATATCAATAAACATTCTCTGTGTGTGCTGGGCAGAAAAAGAACGGAATCCTGTGTTCCTCCATGTTTCATTTCACCACATGAATGATGAGAGAAATAAGCACAGGATTGTACATGGTCGAAAAGGTATGCACAGCCTCTGAAGCATGAACATGTATCTACAACCCCACATCCTGTTGGGTGTCATTCCACTTCTAAAATGGTGCCTGAAAAGAGAAAAGTCTTCAGAAAGATGAGGTTTTGCCATAAGCACACGCAGTCAAGTCGCGGGAGTAAACAAACCTCTCCAAGACACCAGGAAGAGCTGCTGGGGAGCAGCCTGTTCCTGGAAGCCTGGAGCAGCTGCTGAGAAGCAAGTTTTTCTCTGGCTATAGGGAGGAGGATTCCTTAAAATGGGAAGAAAACAAACTTTTACGTCTTCCTGCCAGAGGATTAACAACAAAAAAAAAACCCAAAGAGACACCAAAAATATCCCGCAAAAAATATATCACAGTAAATCTGATTATTTTTTTTCCTCTATTTTAGATATAGCTTTATATATGTACAGTAATGTACATATTGCATTATGCAGTAATGCAGTAATGCAACTCCAGATACACACCCGGAGCTGAGCCACCTGCTGTACAAATAAAACAAGGAGATATTCCCTGTTCCACAGAGTTTACTGGCAGGGGACAGGGACAACGGAAGGTCGGACAGACAGACACAAAAAAGGAGGACCAATACCGGGCATGACAGCAAACAGCAGTCTCGGTACACAGGCACTGCAAGTTCATCAAGGCCTTTTATAAGCAACACAAGGAGGGAGAGCTTTTAAAGAGGATAATAAAGCAGCGGCGCAGCTGTTTAGAGGGAGCGTTTCCCCAGTGTGAAAGGGAGAGAGCACAAGAGAGAGCCCAGAAGCGCTCACTTGCCCCCCACGTCGCAGTCGCAGCACAGAGACGCGCTTAAGCGAACGGGGAGGCAGAAGTTAACATCTTAATAGCAAATTAGAAATGGTAAAAATAGGTATGAAAAGCAAAAGCAGCTGGTTCTGCAGCTCAATGCAACAGAGGAAACTAGTAGGCGGCAACAAAGCAGCAGCCCAAAGGACGAGCTCTGCCCGGCTCGGGGCAGTGCTCAATAGGACGGGGTGACATGCCAAGCATACAAAGATGCAAGATGATGCAAACTTGTCCCCCCCTTCCATGTTTTGCTTTTGTTTTCCATTTTCACGAATGACATTATACCCCCAACAACCACAGCACCTTTGCAAACATCAGCGGCTTCTTTTAAGATCTAAAAAATAAAGTGTCTGCAGACGATTTGGTTATAGTTGCTGTAGAGCAGAGGCAAGTCACTATTTCTGAAAGAACTTTGGCCACCTGCTGCTCTAAGCAGAGAAAGCAGCATACACATAAAATCACGCTTTTCGTCCCAAATTACAATTCATATTACCCAGGAAACACAGATCGGACTGGGAAAAAATGTGTTAACTCCAAATGGTGCAGTTATGCCAAACTGAACTGTACCTGACTGGCCAGAAATCTCCACTCAGTTGTCACAGGTTCGCTCATCTTAAAAATTATTTTGTATTATTCCTGACAAACACTCTGCTACAGCCACTTCAGACCTCTGGCTTCCTTTCAAGTCAGAGAGTAGATATTAGTATGGCTGGGACATCTCAAAACCTCAGGCATTAGTTAAAAAAACCCAAACTATAGCAGTTATTATGGAGGGATGAAACACCTACAGTACAAAAGGTCCCTACTGCACCAAGACAGCACGTTCTAACCCAAGAAAAGCAATCACCAAGTCTAGTCCTAGAGCCCACCTGGGATCGGAACAGTCTACGCCAATGACAAGGTGTAAGTTTTAAGCAACTGCTCTTAATGCAGCTGAGCCACCACAGCTGAAGAAGCTGCTCCATTGCATCTGTCTGCACAGCCAGCACGGCTTCCCCAAGGGCAAGTCCTGCCTGACCAGCCTCACAGCCTTCCATGATGGAGTAAGGACATCAATGGGCAAAGGAACAGCTACGGATGTTGTCTATCTGGACTTCAGTAAGGCCTTTGATGTGGTCCCCCACAACATCCTCCTCTCTAAATTGTAGAGGTATGGATTGGATGGGCAGGCTGTTCAGTGGATGAAAAACTGGTTAGATGGTCACATCCAGAGGGTAGTAGTCAACAGCTCAATGTCCAGATAGAGATCAGTGACACGTGGTATCACTCAGGGGTCCATAATGGGACCAGTCAGTAGAGTTGAGCATCTTTATCAATGACATAGATAGTGGGATTGAGTGAAACCTCAGCAAGTTTTCAGACAACACCAACCTGAGTGGTGCGGTTGGAATGCCCGAGGGATAGAATGCCACCCAGAGGGACCTGGACAAGCTTAAGAAGGGGGCCCATGTGAACCTCCTGAGGCTCAACAAAGACAAGTGTAAGATCCTGCATCTGGGTCAGGACAACTGCAGCAATCCATATAGGCTGGGGGATCAAAGGACTCAGATCAGCCCTGCCGAGAAGGACGTGAACCAGCAATGTGCGCTCGCAGCCCAGAAAGCCAACTATATCCCAGGCTGCACCAAAAGAAGTGTGGCCAGAAGGGTGAGGGAGGTGATTCTGCCCCTTTACTCCATTCTTGAGAGACCCCACCTGGAGTACTGCATCCAGCTCTGGAGCCCGCAGCACAGGAAGGACGTAGACCTCTTGGAGTGGACCAGAGGAGGGCCATGAAAATGCTCAGAGGGCTGGAGCACTTTTGCTGTGAGGACAGGCTGAGAGAATTGGGACTGTTCAGCCTTCAGCCCGGAAAAAAGAAGGCTTTGAAGAAACTTTATTGCAGCCTTTCAATACTTAAAAGGGCTTATAAGGAAGATGGGGCCAAACATTTTAGCAGGGCTAGTTGAAGTAGGACAAGAGGTAATGGCTTTCAACTAAAAAGGGGAAGACTTAGCCTAGATATAAGGAATAAATTTTTTACACTGAGGGTGGTGAAACACTGGCCCAGGTTGCCTGGAAAGGTGGCAGATGCTCCATCCCTGGAAACATTCGAGGTCAGGCTGGACAGGGCTCTGAGCAACCTGATCTAGTTGAGGATGTCCCTGCTCATTACAGGGGTTTTGGACTAGATCACCTTCCAACCCAAACTATTCCATGATTCTATGATTAACAGGGCTGCTCACAATGTTCAAAAAGTAAGGTCAGATTTGGCTACTACATCTTTTCAAACCCACTCTGTAAAGCGGGAGAATTAACCCAGCCTTTAAAGGCAGGAGTCTAAAGGAAAAATGCCTCGTTTTACCTGAACAGGCTGAGTCTGGCAAAAGCTGATGGTCAGGGAACACACAGAACCCTTTAAAAATACACAACACCATTTATTATACTGGGACAGTACTTCATGTTGCACAATCCAAGCTTTTGTTTCAAGCAAGAAAATGTTTTCCAAATATTTTGTCACCATGACAGTCTAGCCTTGGACTCCAGTTCTGCCCTTATTGCTCCAGAAAACCCCTGTGAAGTCAACTGTGCTGTACAACTCGTCACTGCATCCTGGGCCACTGGGAAGGCTCACCTGGCAATGTGGCTACTGACCCTCCGTGCTCTGCAGGGCTCTCTCATCCCAGGCTGTTTTGCCCACCCACAAACTAAAACATTCAACATAAGATCCACATGAAGAAACTACATTGTATGTAAGAGGAAGACAGTTTTGCAACTAAATCTCCCTGACAGGTTCAGCTTTATCTGAGGAATACAGGCAAAACAAAAACCATTCCCGAGATAGCACAATGAAAAATTTTAAACACATGGAGAAAAAAAAAAAAAAGAGACATAGAAAAACACCCTGTTCCAAGTAAAAACATTTCTTTCAGGGACGTTAATTTGGCAAACTAAATCTGACTAAGTCCCCAGCAGAGCCCCCAAAAGAGCAGCGGAGCATTTCAGGAAGCCCAATGGAGACTTCTGCAGAAGGAGATCAACAGGGTGTTTCTATACAGCCAGCAGCGTCATGTGAACGGGCGGCTCAGTATGCCAAATGAATGTTTGCATTGTCATTTAAGAAAGAACAAAAAAAAAAAAAAAAAACACCAAACCAACAACCACCCAACAAAAAACACCCTCTCTTCCACACTTATAACTTTCCAACATTAAAAACATAGCAGGGGAAGGAAGTACTCCAGCAGCCAAAATTTACAAATTCTTACCATAACTTTGGCACAGTAAACTTCTCCAGTGTCACAAAGGCCTATTCTTCAGGGGGCTTGGTTGCCTTTTTTTTTTTTTTTTAAGGAAGGACTAATCCACATGTGAAGGCTATTAAAGAACACATACAAAATGCCAACAGAAGCATAAACATGCCCACTTTTTTGTGTGTGCACGTGTTCTCAAAGGTCTCAAATCTGCCTTTCCTCACACAGAAAGATACCTCGGAACAGCCTGGAGGCAGGTATTTCTGCTTTCTCTCTTTCCACTGGCAAAACTCTGAAAGCTTTTTCCTTTCCTTGCTAGAAAGTGGCAATGCTATTTTACTTTAATTCATTCACATTGAGAGTCATCCTCATTAGTTGCATTCTGCAGCCAGGATTCAGGAATTTAACAAAAAAAATTTAAAATCTTAATACGGGGAGGTGGGGTGTGGGGGTGTTGATTGTTGTGTTTTTTTTCCAAGAACAGAAAACACTAACAGTAACCTTTTAATTGTTTGAGAGGCACATTACTAGAACCTCAAAGAAAATGGTAATCCTGTAAGTTACACTTGGCATTTCTGTACCACAAAACAAATCCAAGCTCTCAAAGTCAGCACTTTTTCATCTTATTATCTGATGCTATATAAAAGCCCTAACATGGATTTGAAAGAAATACAACAGAAAATCCTGCCTAATCTAAATACAGAGAGTTAAATTTATCTTTCCATTTTCAAAACATCGCTTAGAGATTGGGCATTTAGAGTCCTATTCACTGGCTAGAAAAAAGCCAAATGGTACATTTTAAAAAACCGACTTTGAAATATTGTTATGAGAACAGGGACAAGCTATGTAAACCCTAAAATTCTGTGGGGCTTTGTATTCACGATTATTGTCGCAAACTAAAAGGCTCATATTCCCTACTAAGCAAACATTTACAATTAAATCCATTCTGCACAAGGCATTTGCATTTTGAGATAGAACAGTCAGTTGTTCAGCTGCTGTGATTTAGATGGATTGGTTCATTATTGCTGCAGTTCGTTTCCAGCTACACTGTATAACAAAGGGGTGCCAATGTAGTCTTGAATGGCTTTAAAGCTAAGTGTGCTGGTATTCTTCCATGATGATGTAATTTAACTATCTCCCCATCTCTCCGATCAAGATATCTTGACTTCACAGGCTAAACTTCAGCAAAAACGACAGAAACAAGCTGCCACAATAGTGCTCAATAGGCAATATCTCTGCAGCTCAGCTGAAGGCTGTTGCTGGCATGTTTGCAGTGATTTTCCATGTATGAAAAAGTAATTTTCCCCTAATTCTTATTTACAACAAATACTTTTCTTATCATGCAAGTAACAAGGCAACTTTGACACCAGGAGATACATCAGTTACACACCTTCAAATGTTCATGCTACTGTGAAAATGGATCTCTAACAGAAAAGACCTAGAACTACAATGATCTCTGATACAAAGAAAAATTCAAGTTGGAAAAGTCAAGTACTATCCGGTTCCTTCACTGTCTGAAACATATCACCAAAGGTAGTATTAAAGCAGCAAAAACATTTTTCTATTAACAAACACATAAAAAGGCAAGATTTCTTTTTTAAAAAAAATTATTGAAGGAAAAGCCATGCTGATTAGTGGTGTTTAACCTCTTGGCCTAAGACAGTCTTCTCAAGACACAAACGTATCAGAGTGACTTGATTACTTCATTTATAGTGGCAAAGGATTCATATCCTACATCCAAAAATCAGTTTCCACCTGTAAAACTATTTCCAATCCCCACAACCAGCACTGTAATCACAGATTATCACAACTGGATTCTAGCCTGCTCCATTGATAAACTTGCAGTGGAACACAGCTAAAGCTATAAAGCCACACATTTAAGTTAAGTCTTGAATTAAGAAATAAATGTCTTTCCTTCTCTTAGTGTTCTCACAGTTTCGCTTCTCCTCAATGAGGAAAAGAGGAGGAGACTGCATGTTCGAAAGTTAAACAAACAAACAAAACCCCACAAACCTGCATTACAGAGGAAACACTTCAATTTACTTAACTGAATGCTATTTACAGGCTACAGGCAGGCACCAAGGATATCTATGACCCACAAAAAAACCTGATCCAGACAATCCATGCTTGCAAGTCCTTAAAAACCAAGCAGCAAATATAAAGTAGGATTCCCATTTTGCAGGACTGAAGAGGCGTGACAAGGGATTTCAAACTGCTTAATGGTTTTCAAGGGTGTAACTTCTTACTGACAATTCAACTGTGTAGCATAATGGCAAGAATATATAAAATAGTGTGTATCCTTGCATTTTAGGGCATAAATCCTATTTTGAGTATTGTCCATGCCAATATAACTATGTAATTCCAAATGAGGTAGTGTTTATTTAGCAGATGTCATGTGGCATGTACAAAGGCTGATACGGAAACACATGGCAAAAATTTTAAATAAGTATTTTTTCTCTTAAATCTTGAGATTTAGTTTAACTGGAGTTTGATGGATAACAAAGCAGTTCAAATATAGTTCTATATATACACTAACCATTAGACCAGTCAACCCTCTTGCAGGAAAGGCAAAATTTATTCTTTCACATCACTTGCTTTCTGTAATCAGGGTACACTTCTTGATCCCCAGATCTTTTGCCAGAATTGCAGAAATCATAGGGTATACTGCTAAGGCTAAGCATCACACTTGATAAATTATTTTCAATTATATACTTTTTGAGACTTTTAAATGAAATTAATTAAACAGACTTTTTTTTTCCTTACTCTAAACCATGAAGAAGGTACTCAAGTTGCTTTCCAGTTTTTCCTCTACATCATAAAGATTAGAAAGCTCCTCTATTTCAGAAAGAAAAAGGGACAAAACCTTCAAAATCTTGAGACTTCTGCAGGTGGGAACCAACTTATAAAACAAAACAAACATAAGGGCTGCACTTAAAATCAGATAATTAATTAATTGCTGTAAGCAGCCCTGCCCCCCATCAGCACGTGAAGTCCAGTAAAATAACACCAGCATCAACTTCATGAGTTAGACCTTCCTATCAGCATTATAACATTTGTCTTAAAAGATGTCTCCCATGACGGAAGGCTGAGAGACCTGGGGTTGTTCAGCCTCTGTAGAGGCCTTATTGCAGCCTTTTAACACATAAAGGGGGCTTAAAAAAAAAAAAGACTCAAGAGAGGCTTTTTCCCAGGGCCTGTAGTGATAGGACAATGGTTGTAAACTAGAAGAGGGGAGATTTTGATTACATACAAGGAAAAACTTCTTTACTGTGAGGGTGGTGAGACACTGGAAAAGGTTGCCCAGAGAAGCTGTGGATGCCCCACCACTGGAGGTGTTCAAGGCCAGGCTGGATGGGGCTTTAGAAAAACCCCATGTAGTGCAGGACATCCCTGCCCACAGTAAGGGGGTTGGACTAGGTGATCTTTAAAGGTCCCCTCCAAGCCAAACCCTTCTATTCTTCTAAGACTGGAGTTCCCTCCCAAACCAGGTATCTATCTCCTGTGAGAATGATGGTTCACAACCAACACAAAACTCAGTTCCTCAGCATGCATGTTCTGTGGGCCTCGTTAAAAGCATATGAGTAAAGCACCAGCAGAAGAGACTGAGTTGATAGCCCTGTAAATGAGTCAGATGCTGTGCTCCTTCTCGATATTAACACGAAATAGCACTGCAGCCATTCACAGAACCACTGGCCCCAAGGTATATTTCTACACGCAGTTCACCAAAGGCCTGGGCTTTGGACATCACTTCAAAACACGCTCTCCCAGTTTACCCAAGAGACTGAGGAAAACAGTCACTGGTTTGCTTGCAGTCTGCGATGATTGTTTACCTCTGCTGTCCTCAAATATGACCATGCACTTTTGAATAAATTGACTAATTTCACAATATTGTTTGATCAACTGTCTTTTTCACATTTTTGGCTCAACTTGAAGAGGTGGCAGAATAATCCCAGAGTTCTGTAACACGTTTTCCAATTGCACACAGTGTTGGTGTTCATTATTTCCCCCTTTCAGTTGCAATAAATATTTCTCACAGAAGCACACTACTTCACACCTAATATGGTGCTATTCTTTCTCCATTCTTTTTCTTCCTCTTTCCTCATATAGTTTCCTGTTTTTTGTTCCCCCTTTAAGAGGCACATTGTACCTACAACATAATACATCTGAAAATAATAATCCCACCTCTGTCTTCCCCCCACAAGAAATGACCTTTTAAATAAGATTTAACTCTTTTTCTTAGTAAATCAGTTACTTTGATATGTAAAAGGAGAAAAAAACTACAAATCTGAGAGTTCGTTGTTTGTTTTTTACAATGCTCTGTCTTTTAAAATGCATTCAAATTAAACATTCAAATGTTAAGGAAATCTTTTTTTCCAACACATACGAGGGTTTGTTTCCTGAACGTGTCTGAAACCAACTACCACCCTAGTTTTTAACGGAATTATGAGCAACATAAGAAGTGGAAGACAAACACCATGTCACCACGTACTGCTCTAACAGCATCAAAGTCCTTGCCATCTTTTCAGATGATGAAGTCTAGGGCTAAGAGTGCTACCACAGAGCAAGTTTAAGCAGGGGAAGCCACGGGCACAGGCAAAGAGAGCAGCTGATGGTGTTCACGCAGGGAATGGTGGAAAGGAAGGAATTTTCTGGTATCCGCACAGAGGCTGCAGGGAAAGACACCTTCAAGTGAGGACAAGGCACCAAATCTAAGATGCACGGCACAGCACCTTGCCTAAAAACACTCCTGCAAGAACAACGAGCAAGCTTCCCTCTCTTGATCTCTCTTTACCTCAAAACAGCATACTCACTTAGTATTTCTTTCTTCCTAAATCCAAACCTGATGACTTCTCAATATGTTTATTGAGAGACAAAAAGAACAGAACACCATACACGGGCAACTTTTTTTTTTTTTTTTTTTTTTTTTTTTTGCACAGGCCTACCTTTTCCTTCTTGAAAAATGAAGAAAATGAAGAAACCATGAAAGAGACGATCAAAGCCAATGCAGGCAGTTTCCTGCATGGTCCTGATGATCCACTGTATCAAGCATTCCCAGGCTCGCTTTTATAAGGCTTGAAACGTCCTAGATCCCTCATTCTCAAATCTCTTTTAACAACAAGTAACAGTAATTTATGATGCTACCCCACTTTTCGAGATAAAATTGAGACCTAGCTTGTTTTACTTCTGATGTACAATAAAACAGAATATGAAAGTAAACTTCCAGGACTGACAGAAATAATGTGGGCATCAGCATCTGAGCTCTTCCTCTTTGCCATTCAAAGCGAGAGTGTGTTTTGTGTCACTTGCATGAAAGATCCAGAGAGTCAGTTTACAAACACAAGAGAAAAACATCTAACCTAGCATGACTTCTCTAAAGAACTGAAAGTTTTTTGCAAAAAAAGGCGAGGGAAAATGTTGGAATGAAGATTTTTGGGGAGTAATTTTTAGTGAAAACAGAAACATTTGGACTTCACCCTGGAAAAGTGTGAAGTTGTGGCTTAAAGAATGGGTTTTCCTGCAAGAAAAGTATTCTGGAAGAAAGCCTCTTCTAAAAGGACACTGAGAAGTAAAGAAGATGGTCAAAGACTTAAGTAGTCAGCTCAGTGGAAGGACGATGAGCAATCTCTAGGTTATGCTAGCCCTTTAAAAGATGTAATACAGTACAGTTACACTGTACTAGGTAATTCTCAGCAACTGACTTCCCTGTCATCCAAAGCAGACTTTTTTACAGTACGCTGGATCCAGCCTGTTTCCTATGATCTCTCCACAAATAATTCCATCAGATGAGATTTACCCTCCAAAAGTCTTGCTGACTAGCCATTATCAGCTTATATTTCTCCAGATGTTTTGTGATCTCATCCTTTCTTAATGTCTCTAGCATCTTGCCTACCACCAAGGTCAGATTTATTGGTCGATGATTTCCTGGTTCCTCCCCAATCCCCTTTTCCCAGAAGAGGGCAAGCAAAATGAAAGCAACCGAGAGCTAACATTGCAAAACTATTGCCCCTTGTGTTGAAAAAAGAGACAGAGAAGAAAAACCACAAACTGACACAGCTTATCTTTTGTTTCCAATAAGAAGGGCCACAGATTTCCCTACAAACCCAACCCCTTCAGCTCTGGAAGTAGCATCAGCTTCTTTCCCTCTGTTCCAAACTTCCCCCCTCCGTTCTTTGTTCAGCCCCTAGCTTGCATTTTACCTTTCCTCTTCCCCTCATTTTTTTCCTCTGAGGCAGCTGTGCCTCTGTGGCATCTTCAGAGTTCAGATGCGTCTGAGGATCCTTTGTATCAAGGGCCACAGACACTCCTTTGAAATACCGTGAAAGCCAGACGATCCTTGAACTAATCTAACCTTGAAGGTTCTAGTTACACAGGTCATCAAGCAAGAGCACCACTACATCCCAGGGACAGACAGAAACCAAGGTAAAAAATAAAAAAAAAACACCCCAAAACAAAACACACATACAAAAAGAGGTAGGGAACGTGGTAAGGATAGAAAAGAGAGAAGAAAGAAGAGGCGAAGAAAAACAGCAACACAAGAGACCCAATGGCTTTAAAAAAAAAAAAAGTTAACTTCTGGCCATACCTCGTAAGATCCTGTTTTGATCCTGTTTTGATTCATACTAACAGAATACTGAAAGTATGAACCTGTGCTCAAAATAACAAAGTTAAAGTTCACCATCTGTGCTATCCTGCTAGAGAACGTTAAAAGAGCAACAATCAGCGTTTAATTCTTGGCTTGTATTTTATATATGGACCCTGCATTCATTTTATGAAATGAAGCTGTGGGAAGACAAATCACCAAGGAGTACTTGTTATTTATTAGAACATCAGTATCTCTCCGCTTCATTACAGCAATAATTCTTTTATAAAAAAACCCAATGGTATTTCCAGCAGTGGAATAAGTATCTTTTATATAATTTTTCATTTAAGGACCTGTAGTAATTCTGATCAGCTTGGCAGCCACACTCCCAACTAATCAAATATTTTTGTCTGCCTGAAGTCCACACAAATTGACATTTGGAGGACATGTCCTGGTTTTCACAGTCAAGATTACTGTGCAGCATTTAAATACTATTTGAAAACAAAAGCAAAATGTAGCTCCACATTTCCTGATAAATACTAACGGATGAATACACAGGTCTCTCCTCTGCTTATAATTGCTTCAGAGTTCTCAGAGCGAGAAAACAAGATTTCTATTTCCTTTTTTAAATGTCAGTGTACATTTTTCCCTCCCCCTCTTTCCCTGCCTCCAAAAGACTCCTTTTTCCATATGAATTTATGCCCTAATAAGAAAACCGGACATACTAGGGAAGACAGAGATGACAGAGTATCAAAACACACAATCCCCCTCTTTGTTAGTCTTGCAGAAAGACTTTAAAAAAAAAAAAAACACAGGATGAAGACTGAAGACAATAGAAGGACCTTTATAAGCAGGGATCAGAGCAGAAAGATGCCAAGAAATCCAATGAGATCTTTAAAATGGATCAGCAAAGCAAATTAAATACACTTGGGCATACCTCTTTTATCCAAAAAGTTCCACAACACACAACCAAAATTAAGAATACTCATGACATGCATCCAGAAAAACAGTAATCTCAGAACTCAACAGGCAGCAGCTTGGGCAGACAATTTTCTCCTTCCTACCTCACGTTCAGTCACAGTTATAGCACCCCTACATTGACCCATTTCCCCCATCCTTGGCCACTAAACAAATCTTATGTGTAACACAACCAGGGGTTACATATTCTGGACATACACATACAATACACCCACCCCACATTTGAGTTTCTTCACATTTTCTACGTGTACGTTGGAAGGCTTCCGCCACGCAGTTATGCGAAGAGTTGTTAGTATTTTAATTATTGTTTGTGTCCTTATGCAAGAGTCTATCACCTCACTGTCATTAAGAGTAACAGGACCGAGCACTTGCCAACCAGGAAACAGAGGGGGAGAAAAAAAACTTCATTCATGAATTCTTCTATCTGTGCCTGGTTGAGGTTAGACATGTCATGGAGATGACTCTGGCCCCCAAACATCTGCAGTACTGGAAGTACAGCTTCCTTTCAGCGAATGACTTACAGAACTGCCAAGAGCTCTCGGCCAGGCAGTGATGTTTAATTTCATTTCTCCATTTGTATTTTTAATCTTGGAAACAAAAACAGAAATGTAAAACACACCGACAAAAGAAAACAACCCCACGATTCTAGAAAGCCCTGCTATTTCCCTGCCAGGCCAAAACACCTGCTCCTGCTAATGATGGCTTTATGCTTATATACACCTGCCATCCAGAAGGGGTCCAGAGCACTTCGCAGCCTGATTTATACGTACACAAATCATTAAAACCACCAGAATTAAGCCACTGCTGGGGCGAGATGTAGCAATTGTTTAACTGCACACAGCCATGTTGTTCAGCTGCTCAGGACGTGAACTAAGAGACACCATATCCAACCAAAGCTGCAGGGGGAACGTTAGGTAGAGAGAACATCGTTGCCCAATCTGGATTTTGGCCAGTCATTACTTAAAATATTTGTGGAAAGTCCTAGGATCTTTAAGGAGCACATACAGTGCAACTTTCAGTTTTATAAACGATCCAAAAGACAAGCAATACACATTTCCTACATCTAAAAATCCTCCTTTAGCAGTCCCTCCCTGCAGTAATTACTGTTTATGCCTTAACTTCAGAAGCTCATAGTATCAGACATCAGTTTTGGAAACATCCTGTGGTTGAAGCACTTGATCTTGCAGAGGCAGCAAACTGATAGGGTCTGGCAACAAACACAGACAATTGAAAAAAAAAAAAAAGAAAAAAAAAGAAATCCTTTACAAAACACACGAGTGGATCAGTTCCCCCCCCCCAAGCATCCCTAGCCAAAGAACTGAATTTCTCAACTGATCTGGTAACAGCTTTGAAAACCAAGAAAGTAACGGAGCTGAGACACGGGCAAGCTGAGGAGGAAAGATAGCACTGCTTTCTCAAAGCCTCCTCCCGTGGACAATGCCAAATTAACAGCTGCAAAGTCAACGAAATGGAATGAAATAGGTGTCACTGCACATACCGAGAAGGCAAAAAGGCATTGGGGAACCGGTTAAAAAGATTAAGAAACCAGGCATCCAAAACACACCACGATACATTTAACAGTTTGGACGTTTGGGCACAAATCTGCAGTCTCAAATATGCAGAACATGCAGAGTAATATTTTGGAAATGGAAATGCACTCAGCAGATAATCTCACTGTAATATTATCAGCAAACCATCAGACATAATAATCTGTTTCTCTAAGGTAATTAAAAAAAAAAAAAAATCAGATCAGGAGATCAGGGCATCTTTACTAAGACCAACTCCAGAGGTCTCCTTACTTGAAAGCAGCTTTATTGTAATCCTAGAAACAACGAAAATTCAATTCTCAAGAGTAAATACAGACAAGCTTGAAATATAACATGACTGTTTTAAAGTTTCAGGCACGTCTGCCTCCGAATCATCCTGAAAATACAACTCAATTTTCATATGTTTTAAAATACGTGTTCCTCACCCAGATTTTTATACAGTGCTCCTCAAAATAACAAACTATTTTTTTTAAGTCACAGGTAAGTGCAGACAGAATTGTAACAACAGATGGTAAAAAAACCCACCGCCTAAAAGCATTTAAAACTAAAAACATCTCTCTCTGTTTTGAAGAGTTTCTAGATTCCTAAATGGGAACAGGAAGCATAATCCTGCATTTCATTCTCCTGTTTTATCCAAACACAGCAAACAATTCTCACATACTTTATCAGAACAAGGTAGCCCGGGTACTCCAGAATTCTCAAATGAGTACTGAAGATAATGAGTAGAAAGGCGTTTCTAACTGAAATAAACCAGAAAAGGGAAAAACAAAAACAAAACAAGCTAGGAAAACCTTTATGAGAACATTTTTACATCAAGCATCAGACAATTTGCTAAGCTAAGCTGTATATTCAGCAGTTAGAAACGTTTTAAAACACAATTAGCAACCCGTTTTCTAAATTCTTAGAAATTTCTTACTGTTGCAGAACCATCAGCCTTTATCAAGGTTATGATAACGTATTTCCATTTTCTTCCAGAAATAATTATGTTACACCTTTGCACCTTCGGGCAAGTTGTTGCAAACCCTCTAGAAAAATCCTGAGTCTGCAGAACCACACGAGCTTCCCTACCGCTGGAGCACACGGATTCTGTTTCTGGTCCAAAAAAATGATGGTATTATGGAAAGTACCTAAGACTGCTCTCTCCTTTCCAAGAAACGATAGCAGCACACAAAGAAACAGGTAAGTCAAGTACTTTATAGGACTAACGCAGTAGTACTTGAAAACAAACACCCCTCTGCCCCCCCCCCCAAAAAGACCAAACCCACCATTTGGGGAATAAAACTATCAAAGAATGCGAAAGGCATAAGGGTACGTGTGAGTAGGTTATTTCAGTTTTGCTGCCGAGTCAAGAATAAAGGCTTCTTATAAAAATCAAACGTCATTAGTGGTACCACAGAAATGCTCAGAGTGCACAAACTTGAGGCTGTTCTTCCTGTCTAGGACACTGGTCCTAAGCACAGTTCAGACACAAACAAAACAGCGCATTCTCCAGCAAGTCTCTGCACGAGCACAGCACCACTCACAAAATACAGGCAGATTTTTCATCGTTCACATGAAGATTTACCTCAAGCCAATTCCACCTTCTAACATAAAAGTTAAAGCTACAGACCTACATATAAACCAAAATAATTTGCCACAGTTTAACCTTTCTCACTCTAAGTAGCATCCCCTCCGGTCGCTATCTTTATCATCATTTTCAAAGCAGTTGACGCAGTTTTCGGTCAACATACACCCAAAGAAAACCCCTTACACATGCGTTTTCTCAGACTTGAGAGAGTCACACACACTCCTTATGTGCCATTTCCCATTAGGGTGAACGGGAAAATAGCAGACTTAGAGAGAGTCTCTAGAAAGAGAACATCTATCTGCCATCCTGGAGGGAACAGACACTTACCTCGTTTGTGAAGCCACCCTTCCTTCACTATTGCTACTTCATTCATAATGGCAGGAATGTCTCTTGAAAAACCAGTTTATGCCGAAAGATCACTCTGTTGAAATTCCTGAACTCACGCAGAAGGCTCCACAAAAGCGATGGGGTTGGTTTTTTCCCGTTTTTCCTCTTCTTGGCTGTTTCTAAAGGGATCAAAAGAAGAACGCACCATCATTTTGAAGCGTGTCACGTATATAGAGTAAGGGATACAACAGGGAGTAGCTTTCATTGCTGGGTTGTTAGTTTGGGGTTTTATTATTATTATTACAAATCCTAAACAAGGGCTTAGCTCTTGACAAGGGTTTTTATATCTTGGCAGGTGGGGGTGCCAAAATACATGCTCACTAAAGCCCTGCTTCTTCACTGAGCAGGTTGATCCCGGGCAGACTGTCTGGATTAGAGGTGGATGCAAGACCTTGCCCAGTAGATCTCTGTTTCTCCGACACCTCGCCCCCCACAACAATAAAAATTCTGAGATTTCACAAAGTCTAGTTTTAAATATTTCCTGGTAAGGAGACTTTCAGAACCTCTTCCGCAAGGTTTCTTTACAGCCTGATATATCAGTCTATCAGCCAACACGCAGTGCATCTTGGAGATACATCTCCACCAATCAAAACTCCCAATACTCTGCTTCAGATTTTTCTACCTTCGGCATCATCCTGTTACTCCTGCTTGGATCTCCTCGACTCCCCAAAAGGTGTCTTCTCTATCTTTGATATTTACCACTCCTACCTCTCTTAGGTGTATACAGAAAATCTCAGATGAGCTTATGTACCTTATAGCACCCTGATCAATTTTATTGCCCAGAACGCACTGCAGTTTGCCACTGTCTCTCTTGCAATGAAATACACCTAAAAGCAACTTGGGATTTTTACCCCTCTGCTTTATGAGATGAAGTCCTCATCCAAATAGCTCAAATTGCCGTATCTTATTGAAAATGTGCCTAGCTCATGGCTGACTACCACAGAAATGTTCTTCCGTTTCTCTCCCTCATTGAAAGTAATCTCTTCCCAAATCCATTAGCTTTTATTATTTTTCTAAATTGAATCTGATTATTTTTCTGCTTGGGGTACAAATGTTCTCTGTTTTTTTTTCTTTAATGACTCCTGTGCTCTCTGAAGTGTCCATACCCCCATTCATTTTGGTATTACTTGGGTGATCAAAAAAACATAATTGGTGGCAAATTCCCAGCAGTAACCACGAAGTTTAATAATAAAAAAAAAAAAAAAAAAACAGCCACATTTTGTAACCTGCTACTGAAGACCTGGCTTTTATTGGAGTTTCTCTCCAACAGCAGAGACATCATACTTCCACCTAACAAATCCATAGTCTCTGCATGCATTTGGCACACGTGCATCAATTATTACTGAACACGCAGGTGATTGCCATCCATCAGAAACTAGATTAAAAAGCAACTAATTCCCCATAACTCACTAAGATACAACCCTGGATGGAACAAACAGGTGGTCAAAATGAATCCAACCTGGAACTGAAAGCCCAGCAGGACCAGAAGGCTCTGTACCAAACATCCCCAGTGCTCTGAAACAGGCAGGTCAAATTCAAACACGTCCCATCACTGCCAGCAGGAATGGACTGGGAGAAAGGAGGTCACTCCCCTGATTACTTTGCTGTGAATTCTGACTGTTTATCACTATTCCTCAGGTTTTCCAGTAAGACTTTATTTTCTAGTTTTTCCCCATAAACAAGGTGGGTTTTGGTTGTTTGGTTTTGTTTTTTTTTTTTTTTTTTTTTTTTTACAAATTACGAATCTGCTGTATCTCACCAGTTATAATTATTAGCTCCCAGAAACAGACAAGTCATTTGCCTGAGGGAGGGAAAACACCCCAAAAAAATGACACTGGAACAAGCGACATGTAAGAATTCTTTGATTTCATAAATAAATACGAGAACGCCATATGCTGCAGAATAGAGATCAGTAACCTTGGAACAAACTCCTTTAGTTCTAGAGCAATTAAGATAGAACCTAAGATGGCAGGCTTTCGTTCTCCTTCCAAAATTGCATGCCCGATCATCATGCGAGCTAGACCTACTTGTTGATGTCAAGAGCAGACCAGACCTCGTTTAAGAGGCTTCGTTTAAGCACTGAGCGATTTGCAAAAGTGTTGAACAAAACCCCTGTGTTTATCACAGCAAACGTCTGGAAATGCAACACCCAGGCGTGAAAGTTAACACTTCTAAGGTTCTGCCACAACAGAACGCAGGGACTGTGCGACCTACCTCTGCACCTCGAATTTAATGCTCTAGCTGCAACGAGCAATCAATATCCTTTTCGATAACCATACATTAAAAAAAAAAAAAAAAAAAAAGGAAGCTACAGGCCAAACTAGTCCGTAGAAAGGACAATCCTATTAATTAAAAACTAAAAAGCGCACGGGCCCAAAGTTCTGCAATCTGCAGCTAACTTACTCCAGGTTTTTCTGGGTTAAGGCTTGCCAAGATTACCACTCGGCAGCCTCCTGCTTGTCATCGGCTAAACTGTCATCTCATAATCCCAATTTGAATGACAACACAACCCAAAAAAAAGCAGATCAAGAAAAAAATCCAAAGTTCAGAGGAACTACTTTTTTCTACTCTCTGTGGCATCCAAAAAGTTTGGATTGGGTTTTCCTTACAATTTCTACGCGAGAAAAATCCCCCACCTGCTACTGCAGCCGTGCTACCAGGGATGTGTCTTTACCTGCCCATCTCCTTCAAGGGGAGCGGGGTGGTGAAGGGGGTAGGGGACATTATAAAGGAGCCACCCACAGAAGATTGGGTGGCATGGCACAGCGAGGCAGGCTAACACTAAACACTCCTCGACACCAACCTGCAGCGTGAGATCCACCTCGGTCCTTCAATCAGCCATCCCTAATTTTATAAAGGGAATCTAAAGTAAATTTTTCCTCACAGTGTGAAGAGCTGGGACTCCCAACAAGATGTCCATAGACACAGCTCCAACAGAAGCAAACCCATTCTATCCAATATATTTTCAAACACATGTTCAAGCTGTGCCCAATATATCTATTTTAATAAAAGACGCTATTGAAGACAGTGTCAGCAAGTAAGAGTCATTTCTGGGAACAGAAAAGTCAGTTAACTACAGGTCAACGTGCTACTGAAGATGTGTAAACCAGAGAAAGTTCCTTTTCCATAAAATCCTTAGAGTGGAAAAAAAAAAAAAAAAAAAAAAAGAATGATTACAGTCCTCATTTATGGCCATCTAGGAATGGTTCCCAGTGAACAGAGGGCATCTGAGGTAAGTATGACCTGGCTGCTCCAGCCCGTGTCTGCACATGACTGAATACTGTCAAAAGCTAAACAACTCCATCTTTCTCTTCACCTTCTGTTTGCTTGTTTTTCAATGTGCATCTCTGCAATTCCTTTTTCGATGCCAAAGTATTTCTCACGGGGCTGAAGTACAGTAAATCATGAATGGCACGACATTAGCACCGTATCCTGGTGACGCTGGTTTTGCGCATACATTAATTCCTTAAAGGTTATTAACTTCTTCATAAATAATGAGATAACTAATTTCCCTAGGCACTGTGGCAGCAAAACCTGCTTGAAGGAGTCAAACCAACTGTCCAACAGAAGGTGGAGCAGAACCAGTATTTGGGAGAGTGGCGTTAGAGCTCCTTCTCTCACTCTCTTCCACTTCCTATGCCCACCTTCTTTTGTCTCTACAAGATCAAGAGATGAACCTGTCCTCCTCACCCTCTTTCCAAGATGGAATTTTATATTTGTTTCTACTCACACTTTAAAGCAGAGCAGGAAGAAGAGGAATTCTTCTGTAATGCTGAAGCTGAAACCTGAGCTTACAGGATGCAGGAGCATCTGTGGTAATTTCTTTGTCATCCTCCTTACTAAAGGAGGATGAGACCCACCAACCTCGGTCCTGCTGCTGCCTCACCTGGTGTGTTAGAGAGTGTCCAGGATGCACTCGTGAGCCCAGATGAGAAAGCAGGTTACAGCAAAGCATGTTCCTGTTCCTGTCCAGAGAGCAAAGCACTCTGCCCATCACACAACCACTCACTGTCCTGCTGTGGCACAGTCCTGATGCTCCCAGGACACCCCGAGCTCTAACATGCTACATCCTTAGGTCTTCTTCTAATGCACAAAAGCAGGAGCAGGCATAAAAAGGCCGCAGCTGCCCCTGGGCACATGACACTGTCACAAAAGCAGTTGAAACATGCAGGAATTGGAGCAGTGTGGGTTTTGGCCCATTTACATGGGATATCATGAGCAACCTAAGCTTTCTTCCCGCAGTAGATCCCAGTGTGAGCTCCCAGCTGACAGCCAACCGCACCTGAACAGCACAGGCACAACAAAGCTGGGCTCCAGCCAAGGTTTCAAGTGGAGCATGCAGATAGGTGTCTCTACCAGGCTTTGGCCAGTGAAGTACCATCTCCTGCATTATGCAAATCCTGCCCTGGGTGTTTTGCAGGAGCAGCAGCGGTTCCAACGCGCTCAAGGCCCTCCAAGCACACAGCAGTAGCTCTGCACCATGACCCAGTTACCAAATCTGGGCAGAGCGCTCTCAAGAAAGCTTAAAAAGGACCAGGTTGTTCCAGCATCTCAGCATCTTAGCTTACTTTGCAAAAGCACACTGTGGGCCTCGAGTTAGATGTGGTCACTAGTACTTGCCACTGTATGTTCTGTGCCAAACGGCACCACGTCTAAACTGGTATTTCATGGCAGCTTATCACAAGGTTCAGAAAGGCTTCTCTGATACTAAGAGCTATAAGGAAAACGGTAAGTGGGAGAGAAAACAAAAATCCCTAAAGACACATCCACTTTTCTTCTAATCCATTAGCCTGGCCTAGGTTTACCAAACTGTAATTTGAAATACCTGTGCTCTCATGCCTTCGCTGGTCAATCAACAGAGGTTAACATGGCTCAGGTGAGGGGCCAGAGTTACAACATCCAGCTGGCCAAGCTGCAACCACGACTATGCTTTGACAGGACAAACTGAAGCTGCCTATTTCAAAACTGAGTGATGGCAGAAAAGAGACTTCTTCATGCCCTCTCTTTCAAAGACACAGCCCAGACAAAATCCTCTTTATGTTCCCAAACAAGAACAAGTCCTTTTACAGTTTATGCTCATATAATTTAAGAACTGTACTGCTCAGAACTTCTGTACCAATTTGAGATGCATTTCATCAAATTCCATTTTCAAGTCTTTATAACAGAAGTTTTGTTCTGTCCCCAAACAAGTCAAGTCAGTCGTGAACTTATTTAATTCTTAATGTAATCACTTATAGGACATTTTTATAAGCCAGCAAGTGAATGCTGGACTACAAGTTACTTGTGGGCATTGGATCAATACTTAAATTTGATTTACCACTGCTGCACACCAAAAACAGTTCTATAAACATCACACACAACAAAACCCCTCCTATTTAAAAAAAAATCAAAGGTAGTTCCACAGTGTCGTTAAATCTGTTAACTCAGACAAATGTTGTGGCTGTCATCAGGAAATTAACTACTACATAAAAGTAATTACTAGTCATGCAGTATGTCAAATTTATTTACCTGTAAACAAATATTCTTCTGAATTAAGTGTTAGTAACTCCCCTTTATAACTGTATTTTGAAATGTACATCCCTCCTGTGGTATAAATAAAACAAACAAGCGCAAATCAGGGATTTGCTTCTTATATGTGAGAGGTGGTAGGAAAACAAAGCGAAAAGAAAAAGAGTTAAATATTTTCCCGAGGGAGGTGGGAGGAAGGAGGGATATTGCTAAGGTGCAAGCTGCATTAGCATCAGTAGCGTACTGTCAGTAAAATATATAAAAAGTACCAATACATTCACATACTCGATTATAATTTTGTGTTTTACAAAGAAACAGCAGCAAAAGTCCTAGAAGTCTCCAAGAACATTTACACAATTGCAGAATTTCACTTGGGGAGGAGGGGGGGGACACGACACGACGCGGGGGGGGGGGGGGGGCATCCGCAGACAGCTCCCTACAGCTCTGCAAAACACGACTGCAAAAAAAAATACAAATCAAGTCCACAAACGCTGCACTGCCACCTACACACGCCAAATGCCCACGGAGATAATCACACCCCCGTCGGCAAACACTTAGTGGTCCGCAAAGCCGAGCTGGGCTGAACAAGGCGGCTACACAAGACAAGGGGGAAAAGGGGGGGCAGGGAAGGGAGAGGGAGAGGGGGGAACAGCAGAAAAGAGGGGGTGGGGGGCACTCGGCGACTTTAATTGCCACAGTTTTAGAAATACCCCCGCCGCCTCCCCCGTTTCCCTGGGGGATGCTCAGCCCCCGCCGGCGCTGGAGGGCCGCGGCTCCCGAGAGGGCCGGGACAGGCCCCGGGGCCGCCGGGAGAGGAGCCCCCCGCCCCGCCGCCCTCTCATCCACCGCATCCCGGGGGAGCCAACAGCTTCCTGCCCGCCCCGGGCCCGCCGGCAGGACGCCGGCCGGGGGCCGCCCGCAGCCCGTCTCCCCCCTCGCTCCCACCCCACCCGGCCGCCGCAGCTCGGCCCATGCCCGGTGCGGGGCAGGGTGGTGGCGGGGGCAGCCCCCCGGCCGCCGCCGCGGCCTAGGCAGGTCAGCGGCCGCCGCCCGGGAAAGGCGGAGGGCGGCCGCCCCCCTTCTCTTCCCTTCCCCTCCTCTCCCTCCCCTCCCGGCCCGGCACAATGCGGCGGGCACGGCGCGGCCGAGCGGAGCAGGCCCCGGCCCCGTCGCTTCCTTCCCCCAGCCCTTCCCAGCCCGGGGGGGAGCTGGTCACTTACATGGCTGGAGCCCGGGGAGGAGGTGATGGGAGGGTGGCGGCGGCAGGGGAAGGGAGCCGGGGAGGGAGGCAGGGGAAGGGGAGGGAAGGGGGGAGCGAGCCAGCTAGCGAGCGGGAGGGAGGGAAGGGAAGGGGGAGGCTGGCGAGGCGGGCTCTCCGGCGGGTGCCGAGCGAAGGCCTCACTGGGCTCCCGGCAGCAGCCGCCGCCTCCTCACCATCCCCGGGCGGCGGGCGGCGGGGCGGCTCCTCCTCCCCCTCTCGCAGGCGCTCGGCCCATGGGGCTCACACTCCCGCTCCGGCTGCCGGCCTCCCTTCCCCGCCGCTCCGCCTCGCCCCCGCCGCCGCCCTGCCTCCGGCCGGGAGGGGGAGGCCGCCCCTCGCCTCGCTCAGCAGCCCCCCCCCGCAACCGCCGCCTCCCCCCGCACCGCCGAGCCGAGCTCCCGCAGCCGGGGCCGGGCTCGTCCCCACACGCGTCTCCGCGGCGCTCGCTCACATCCTCCGGGGAGCGGCCGCCGGGTCCTACCGCCGCCGCGCCGCTTCCCGCCCGCCCCGCCGTGCTGAGGGGCCGCGCCGCTCCCCGTCAGGAGAGAAGAGACGGGGGGTGATGGTGGTGGGGGTCGGTTCGCCCGCCCGGCCCTGACTCGCCGCCTTCCAGGCGCCCCCCCTCAGCGCGGCGGGGCAGCGCCCGCCGGACCGGCCCTGCCGCCGCCCCCCTCCGCCCACCCGGCGGGCCGGTCCCAGGTCCCGCCGGCAGCGTTTCCGGGCCCCCGGCGAGGCCTGGTTTCCCCCTACCCCAGCGCTCTGGGACCGTCCCGGCCCTTGACCCCGGGCGTTTGGGTCGTCGTGCCTTGGGAGGTTGATGTGGCCTCTCCTAAACTCGGCCCTGCGGGAAGCCGCCGGCGTTAGGAGCCTGGTGCCCGCAGTGGGGACAATTTACCCTGAAAAAAAACAAGAGGGTAAAAAAAAACCCGGGGCAGGGGAGAGGCCCGGGCCACCCCTGGCGTTTCAACCTCTGGGAAGGGCCGAGACCCCCCTAAACCTCTTGGGAGCCACCAGCGAGATTCCCTAAAAACATGAGGTGTCAGAGCTTTCCCTCACACCCACAAAACACCGATGGATGAAATGCTGGGGTATCACCATGCCTTGGATTCTTCAGTATCCCTTTCCTGTGCAGTGCAGAAAGTTGTCCCCCCCGGGGGCTCATGGTGGCCATGGGGCCAGGGCAGTGTGTCTGGAGGCTGCGATCGGGGCTGTCCCGTTCTCTCTCACAGCAGGAATGACTCAAAACATCACGAGTAACTTGGGACCATTGCTTACAGCATGGCAATATTTTCTAAGATTTTTTTTTTCAAAAGCCGCTCGGCTCTGAAAAACAATGTTTGTGGAAAGGCCTTCGACAGATTTATTATTTCTCCGCCTTTCCAGTATCGAAATTTGCC